>PVIC010019684.1:0-30301 GCA_004025085.1 Thryonomys swinderianus
GTTCAGGCTGGCCCTCAGCTCACTATGTAGCCCAGGCAAACCTCGAACTCAGCAATCCTCCTGCCTCTGCCTCCCGAGTGTTGGGATTACAGGTGTGAGCCACCACGCCCAGCACTGTGGTATGTGGTATTGATTGCTGGTGGGCATGAGTCTCCACACCCAACATTGTATGTGGTTACCAGGGATCGAACTCAGGACCTTGCGCTTGTGAGGCAGGCGCTGGAACCACTGAGCTAACCTTCCAGCCCCACCTCCCACTTCTTAAGTGAACTGAGTCTTCTGGCCCATTTGAAGGGGACGGGTAGAGTGGGATGGGGACATGGAAGAAACAAGTGAAGGGAGAACAGAAGAGAAAATTCAGGGGCCTCGGAGAGAAGGAAACATTGCCCTTCCGGCCATCATAGCAGATCTTTTAAATTTTGGAACTTCATTGATACTTTCAAGTTTTGGACTCCCATAGATATATTTTTAAAGCAAGATCTCAGAATTGAGCATAGCTCAAATATGGAATGGCTTTAAAAATATTTTTGTTAGTTACAGAGCATTTATAAAGGTAATTTGGAAGCTAAGTTACAATAGCAGTGAAACCCATAAAGATATAGGATAATGTAATCACTTTATGGTTATGTTAAATTCAGAGAAGGCAATATCAATCACTAATAATTAAGTCTTTCATATCATATAATTTATGATAAACCACAACTAAATTTTATAAGTTATATATACACACAGTCAAAATTATTGTGCATAACACATACTTTTACTTCTCTTTCATAGGATTTAAAGTACAGTTATTCTTCACTGTCACATATTGATTTATTTAATGCCAGTTTTTACATAGTTCTTATATAAATTTAATAGACTACCACAGTCTAGGAATTTACTGAAAACTAGATAACTCAATTGTACTATATTTGCTATTTATATGAAAATATACACAAAGATGTAAAAAAAAATGGAAAGCACCAGTACATACTAAATACTTTCAAAAATACATATGCATATAATGAGAAAAATATATAAATATATAAAAATATATAAATATATAATATAAATATACATTTTAATATATTATATTAAATATTAAATATGTTTTATATATTTATATATAAATATATATATTATATATATATATATTTTTTTTTTTTTTGCTTTTTGAGACAGGTTCTCGCTTTGTAGTTCAGGCTGGCCCTGAGCTCACTATGGTGCCCAGGCAAGCCTCGAACTCAGCAATCCTCCTGTCTCTACCTCCCGAGTGCTGGGATGACAGGCGTGAGCCACCACGCCCGGCATTGTGGTATGCGGTGTTGATTGTTGGTGGGCGTGTCTCCACACCCAGCATTGTATGTGGTTACCGGGGATCGAACTCAGGACCTTGCGCTTGCGAGGCAGGCTCCAGAACCACTGAGCTAACCCTCCGGCCCAGAAAAATATATATTAAATAAGGAAATATTAACATTTGAATATAAGTATGACTTTGCATTTTCATTATGCTGTAAGCAATTTTGCATCATTTTATTCTCAAAAACCTAATTTAAAGCTTCTATACAGTACTCTATGCCATAAATATACCACGTACATTCACACACCACATAATGTTTAGTTAATGAACAGTTGCATCTATAATGGTAGTTTCATAAGATCATACTGAGCTGAAATTGCCTATTTTCTAGAGATGTAGATGTAGTAAAGTCAAAGTAAAACACCACATTCTCATGTTTGTGGTAATGCTGGTGTATACAAACCTACCTCAATGCAAGTTGTATAGCAATACTTGATAATGGTAGCAAATAATTGTTACTGGGGCTGGAGGATTAGCTCAGTGGTTCTGGCACCTGCCTCGCAAGCGCAAGGTCCTGAGTTTGATCCCCGGTAACCACATACAATGCTGGGCAAGGAGACTCACGCCCACCAGCAATCAAAACCACATACCACATACCACAGTGCTGGGCATGGTGGCTCATACCTGTAATCCCAGCACTCAGGAGGCAGAGATAGGAGGATTGCTGAGTTCGCTGCGGCTTGCCTGGGCTACATAGTGAGCTCAGAGCCAGCCTGAACTACAAAGCAAGACCCTGTCTCAAAAAAAAAAAAATTACTAGTTTACAAACCTAGTATATTTTTGTCATTTTAGGGTGTATTTCTTATTTTTTTTAAAAAAAAGGTACATTGTAAAATAGGATGCTGTGTTATTCTGGCAGTCTCATGAGTCTCTTGTTTACCACATTATTTGATTGCTTCAAGAGACCCTCTCAAGTAGTTGAACTCCACCGTCTAGAGCTATGTAAATATGCTCTATGATGTTTGCACTGTGATAAAATAAAATACCAGCACATTTCTCAGAACATTTTAGTGACACATGACTGTATATTGAAACATTGTTAGAAATTTAGATTATTTCCAAATTGTTCTTGAAAATATTTGCTGAGAACAACCATATACAGATGTTTAACCAAATTTCTTTTCCCTTAAAAGAAACTTGTTTTAAAAAAATATTTGAAAAGAATTTCCTATGTTGCTTCCTAATACATAAATTAATTTGAAATAGCCTAATATTGACTTACTAGAAGTATGTCAGTAATTTGTGATTCATATGAATTTTCATACCTCTATGGTTATATAGTATTAAATTTGCTTTTACATTATTAAACTATTAGTTAAACATTTTACTCCATAAAGTATGCCAAAGCAGAGCTCACTACATCTCTTTTATAAGAAAACATACCTTTAAATAGAAGAGGCTTATATTTAGGGATTTGAGACCAAAGTACAGTGACCCAGAGGTACGTGTCTGTATGAATTCAGATAATTAGAATATTGTGTTTGAGTCTAGAATCCATAAATCAGAAGTTTTATGGACTACAAAATCTTTCAAATCTATTTTAAAAATAAAAGACTGAAAAACATAGCTCACAAATAATGTTTTGTTTAATTCATTTTCTGGCTTTCAAAGTCGAGAAGATTAGGCAGGAGGATTGCTAAGTTCGAGGCTTGCCTGGACTACATAGCGAGCCCAGGGCCAGCCTGAACTATAAAGTAAGACCCTTTCTCAAAACAAAAAAAAAAAGTAGAGAAGGTTAACATTGGCTTTCTCAGAATTCAATAAATTCTGAAACAGAGAAAGATTAAGGGCAAGGGGAACGTTATAATAACTAGGGTAAGTCAAACTTAGTCTTACTGAAGAAAAATGCCAACACTTTTTTTTTTGAGACAGGGTCTCGCTTTGTAGTTCAGGCTGTCTCTGAGCTCACTATGTAGCCCAGGCAAGCCTTGAACTCAGCAATCCTCCTGTCTCTGCCTCCCGAGTGCTGGGATGACAGGCGTGAGCCACCACACCCGGCACTGTGGTATATGGTATTGATTGCTGGTGGGTGTGAGTCTCCATGCCCAGCATTGTATGTGGTTACCGGAGATTGAACTCAGGACCTTATGCTTCCGAGGCAGGCGCTGGAACCACTGAGCTAACCTTCTGGCCCCACCAACACTTTTGAGATAGCTAGAAATGTCACAGTAAAATCTCATTTGTCACAACCAGTTTAAAACTTGAATGAGAGGGAGTATTAGGGGAAAAGACAAGTGATAGCATATCATTATTATTCTGTCAAATTCCAACCACTGAAGTTTGCAGTTGGCTAAAGAACAACTGAATTCTTGTTGCAGGACATTTTAGGAAACACACAAGCCCTAGGACTACCTCTGCCTAGGTTAAGGATTAGTTTTATCTCATTTGTGGCTAACCATGCACCTGCTTTTTTCACTTTGACTTCTGTCTTTCAGCATGTTTGCATTATTTTAAGTGTAATCACATCTTATTAATAAGCTGAAGGACAGTTTTGTTGTCCATAAAGAAGAGCATCAAGAACTGATCTTGGTTTACCATATAATTAAAATTTCATCTGTTTCTAATTTCTTTGCATGCTAACTCACTCTCAAATTGTGTTCATTGGGATAAGTAAGGCTAGAAGACAGTTCATGTGACTGACAAGTTTTTTGAGAGCAGGAAACCTTTTCTTTTATTTCAGTCTCCCAGTTGGCAGTATCAGACACATGGAAACAGTTAGTGAATGTTCAACTAAACTGAATGAGTATAAAGAAGATGAAAGATGTCAGCTGGTTCCAGTTTCCAACCTTAATATTGACCAGCACGTGCATGGTCCATAGCCCTGGAACATGTCCATACACAGTACATTAGTTAACACACAAACACCATGGGAGATTCTAATTTCTTCTGTATGTCCATGACTTTTGGTTAGTGCTCATGTAACCCACTTCTCTATTTAATATAAAATATTATTGTCTTAGAATAAATACTCCGAGGAAAGAAACTTCTAGATGTTTGAGGGATATCAGAGGCTTTGTAGCTAAGTTACCAGAATTGTTGAAAATTAGCCTTTTCAATCTTATTCTAAAGGCAGTTAACCTGCTACCATGGAATACTTGATAGTTTAAACTATTTAAAATCCTTTGAAATGGTAACTGTTGTAACTCAGAAATTTCTCACCCATGAAGATAATTACTCAGATAAAAAGAAATCTATCCATAGATAAAATGAGTGTTTTCAGTGACCAACATTACATCAGAAAGATAAGAGATCAATGTCAAGGAATGAAAGTATTACAATAAAAAGCAATGAGGGGATGGCAGAGAGACACAAAAGATGACCTATCAGAGTAAAACAGAACACTGAAAAGATTATACTACTTTAAAATGACCAATTATAAGCAAGGTAAGTTAATTAGATATTAGGATACTAGTTAATTCTGTGTCAACATTTAACTTTACTGAGCTAATGCTTTCCTTTTGTGACAATACAAACATCTGTAATTTTCCTGATGTCCCATGACATAAATATTTTTCTCCCTCTCTCCATTCTTAACAGAAACCATGCCATCCGCTATCAACAAAGTTGTAGATTCCCAAAATATGTTGGAATTCACTTCTAATTTTCCACAAGAGCAGCAGGCAGCACTGTCTGAGAGGCAGCCATCATTACCACATCTACAACAATATGTACCGCTATTAAAGGATTCAAATGTTGGATTCCAAGAGCTTAACAAAATTGCTCATAACAGACAAGATGAAGCAGAAGACAACAGTCATTCAGCATTAAAATACTTAGGCATGAATAATGATTCACCGGAAAAGAGAGGGCTGGATATGACATTAAGTAACAAATGTTGCCAAGTTGGTTGCACCAGAAGATCTATTGCTGAAGTATGCTGAGATGAAGCTAATTTGTATATATCTCATCAAATGTTCACATATATTGTTGATGATATTTCTTTGATGCCTCTTTCTGACTCCATTATTGAAATATGAGAAATCAATGTTTGGAATTTTCATTTCATATAAAAATATTCTTTGTATTCCTGTAACTTCAGTTGAATAATACTTTCATGCAAAAGCCTTTTGTCATTTTTGCTAGTCTTATTATTTTATTATTGCTTTTTAGTGATGTTAATTTAAAATTACTATAAAATCTTTATCACTTGAACCACACAAAATAACATACTTTAATACAATGTCTAATACTGGTTACATAAAGTGGACCAAAAAACTTTTTTTGACCATAACAGTTATACCTTATTTGGATACAGCCACAAAGCTTAGTCTCTCCTGATACATTTTTTTAAAAAACGGATTGTTTTTGCAAATCAGATTGAGCTTATATCTATCTGTTTGACAACATACAAATTTGAATATTTTCACATTGAAGCTCTATTCTCAGGTGTAGCTTCTAAGAGACAAAAATAGTAAATGAGCTTTTTAAAGGTTAAAAAGTGAATAGACATGGATACAAAAAAAGTAATTCAGTGGGGCCGGAGGGTTAGCTCAGTGGTTCCAGTGCCTGCCTCGCAAGCACAAGGTCCTGAGTTCGATCCCCGGTAACCACATATAATGCTGGGCGTGGAGACACGCCCACCAACGATCAACACCGCATACCACAATGCCGGACGTGGTGGCTCACGCCTGTAACCCCAGCACTCAGGAGGCAGAGACAGGAGGATTGCTGAGTTCGCAGCGGTTTGCCTGGGCCCCATAGTGAGCTCAGGGCCAGCTTGCACTACAAAGCGAGACCCTGTCTCAAAAGCAAAAAAAAAAAAGTAATTCAGTGTCATAGAATTACATAAGTAAGGTAAAAGACTCTAATATTTTAGAATTTACAGTCCATTTTTTAAAATCAAGGTGATTGTGAAATGGCATTAAAACTTGCAAGAAAAGTAACTAATATAGTTATTTTAGCAGTTATCTAGTTCTTGCAAATTACTCACATATATATGTTAGCAAGCAAATTGTATTCAGAATTTAAAGGAATTAAGACAAAAATTTTCATATTTCAAATTCCTTACATAACTCATCATAATTAGAAGTCTAGGATTCATTATTTACCAAGGCCACTTTGCAAAGCCTCATAAAAGGCTGTAAAACCTCAGAGACAATAAGTTACTTTGTACGCCAGAATGAATGCTGTATAAAAACAAAGCTTTCAATCCCCAAGAACGAGATCAATGCATAGGAAACTTAAAGCTCAGAGTGTTTTCTTTAGACAATAGCGAAGCCTAAAAGTGGCTTAAAAATGCTCAAGGAATAAGTATCTAACCAGGGTTAGCCTCCGCATGATACCAAAAGCCTGCCACCTTTCTAATCCGCTATGAACAGCATAAAGGCCTCTCTGCCGACGCATCTCAGCTCGTGGCCTCAAAGTAGCTCTTTTACCCCACTTTCAATGAGGCCAGAAAAGGGCACTACCAAATGCAGAAGGCTGATCTTCAAGCCCTACCCTGGTCCTTGTGCCACATTTCCCCTAAAAAACATCCACGGAATCAGGTTCCTGGAACCAGGGCTTATATTTACTGCTTCTAATGGTATGATCAGTTTTAAAGCGGTAAAAGATAATTTGTGGTGAGTCGTCCACTATAAACACTCAAATAATCAGCATGTTTAGATAACTAATACTGCACTACCAAAATGTACTTAAATGCCATCAGAAACTGCTCATGTAGCATAGTGTGATTTGATTTTTAAAAAATTGCGTGTATATGTGTTTATATATATACACACACACAAACACATATTGTTGTGTGGCTAGCTGCCTTTGTCCAGCTGTGGAACCTAGGTGATACCTTCCCTAAGTCCCAGAGGACAAGCACAAATGGTATCAAGGCTTTTGGCACTAGCGACTGTGATCGTAAGTCTGTGGACTATGGAGGAGATGTTCCCTAAGATATCTGAGGCGTACAGGTAATTTTTGGACTATAACACAGAAATCCATATCCCCTGGGATATAAGACATGGGGGAGAACTTCGGTAGGTCCGACGGATAGAGCACGGATGCTGAGGCTTGTGCGTTTCGTGTTTGTGGTCCTTAGGCCTCCCTAGGGAGTTAGGAGGAGTAAATTTGGTTTGATGATACAGTCCTAGAGCTGATGAACACAAGTCCTTCCTGTAGTCACCAAAGAGAACTTTGCATGTGTTATTTATAGGTACCAAAGTTGAACAATGAATGTAATCATCATATACCAAACATGTGCTAACATAAACATTTAAAAAATTTTAAAGGGAAATCTTGAATGATGCTGAGGCTGTTTGTCCTAGCAGCTATAATCCTACAGCTATGAGGTGCTCAGGAGATGTTCTCTAGTTCCCACTCGTCAAGAACAGGAGTTGGCAAGGTTTGAGCCACTGATTACCATGTTCCTAGAGCTGGGAGGCTCAGGGAGCCTTTCCCCAGTCCCAGTGCTCCAGCATGAGCGAAACCACAACTTTAAAGTAACATTTACTGTCCCAAAGTGGTGGGGTGGGGTGGTGGCTTCCCATCCCCTCCATCATGACACAGGAGTGCTGGTAGTGGGGGACCTGGCAGCTGCACTGGAGGAGCTGCAGGGCTCAGGCAGGGCTACCTGAGTACAGGTGGAGGTAAAATGGGAGCCCTGCTGCAGCGTCTACTGGAGCCCGGGGAGGATCCTGGCACAGGTTGGCGGCCAGGAGCCACAGGACTTGGCCAGGACTCTCTCCATCTCTGGATGCACAGATGCAGGTGAATCCGGGATTCTACAGTAGTGGCTGCACCCCAAAATCGGGGACTAGGAACATCTCCCCATCTCCCATGGGACAAGCACGGATGGGGGCTCGGGTTTTTGACCACGGTAGCTGCCGGTCTTGAAACTGCAGGTCACTGAGGCTTCTCTTCTACCTAGGGAGGTGTTTGCAAGCCAAGGCTTACAGGAGGCTCCAGGGCTCACTTGCAAATCCCTAAGCCAGATGGTCTCCGGCACTGGCTGTTGCAGAAGTTTGAGCTCTACAAGGTGGGATCGATCTGCGGTGAGTATGTTCTTCAGAGTGCAGGGAATTACTTTTAAATTAGACCAATTCCCCAAAGTGGATTTAAAGTCTGTAAGCAATGAAAATTTCTCTTCTAGTTAAGACTGCTGATCTGCTGTTATTATTAGCCTTATCCACACTTTCTTGCTTACTTTTGCTTGCAGTGGCAGTTTGCTTCCCTGGGATAGAAAAACCAAGGCTGAAGTTGAGAATCTTCTCTAGCTTGCCCCCCACCCTGTGCTGCTCAGAGTTCCTAACAACTTCACTGACTTCAGAGACTTCCTTCTCTCACTATTCTCCTTTGCTACCCTCATTCTTTCCTGAGTTGCAGCAAAGTATATTTCTCTTCAGCCTTCACAGCTCTAAGTATGTGTTTTTAAATGATAGAATGCCTAGTCATAAGAAATTGTTTCTGTGTCTAACAGGTATATTTTATAAGCAGTGTGCCTGATGTGCGAGAAACATTTATTTCAATATTTTTAACAGATACCAGTAAGTGGAAAGCTTATCTACAGATATTATTTTAATTGAACTACCCATTCAGCGGTGTCTTGAACCCTAAGTCTTAGCATGAAATCAAGACTCAACCAGTACGTGTTCAGTGTCTCCTGAAGTCACACCCTTGGTGCTGGTTTGCCTGGTCCTCCCAACTAGCATGTCTCTCTTCCTGGGTGAAGACCATTGCCAAAAGTGACTACACTCCACATCTCCCCTTCATGTGTAAAAGTGCTCTAAAAATAACTGTATTTAAAAAGGTTATATTGAATAATATTCTTAATTACACTAAATTAAAACAATGAGATGCAAAATGAAAATGTTTATAAATTGGGTGGAAGATATTACTATGTCATGGTAAGGGCCAAGAATGTATCTCAGTGGCACCGGGCCTACCTGGCAAGCTCAAGGGCCTAAATTCAATTCCCGATACCAAAAAAATTAAATATCATGGTAGCTATAAATAATCTCATGTTTTTAAAATTTTTTCACATCTAGGGAATATTTTATCTAGAGAATCATTTTGGTTTCTTCTATGGCCAAAACCCAAAATGTATAGAAAGAAAAACAAATGGTCAATGTAATTAAGACTATATGGCCAACATTATGAAAGATAAAGTATTTTAAATATTTTGATATGTTTTCTTTTCTAAGTACACATTTGTCCAAAAGTACACCTTATTTAGTAGAAAAATGCAGAGTCCAAATGTGGCATAATCTTTTAAAGTTACTTTCATTTATTAATTCATTTTGTATTAGATAAAAGACTTTAACATTGTTATAGAGTGAAGGTTTGTGTTCTCCAAAATTCATATGTCTGAAATTCTCATGCTTAATACAATAGTATTAGGAGAGAGAGCTTTGAGAAGGTAATTAGATCGTGAGAGTGAATGCCTGCTGAACAGGTCCATTACACAGAGATCTCACAGGTGTCTTTGCCTCTCTTTCTGCCATACAGATATTAAAAACAACAACAAAGTAAATCAGAAGAGAATGCTTAACAGAAGTCAACCATGCTCACATCCTGACCATGGATTTCCAGGCTTCAGAACCGGGAAAAACAAACTTCTGTGGTCAATAGGACATACAGTCTATAGTACTGTGTTATAGTTGCCCCAACTAACAAGGCAAATACCAACGTATTTCTATTAATGAAAGTAGAAAGAATTATTTGTTCAATTAGTTGTAGCCTATCTTCCTTACACTAGGCAAAGTCCTGGAGAACACAAAGAATAAGAAACATGGTCTTCATTTCACGTGGTTGAGAAGCTATTAAGACATATGTTCTGGGATCTGTCTCAATGAATGCGAGCTAAATTGGTCATGGAGCATCTATACACAGATCGTAAAGTAGAAAAAGTGAAGGAAGGGGAGAGCACAAATTGGTTGAGAGTTCACTGACCACTATATTCGGGAAGTCTTAGAGGGTGCTCACGCTGTCATACTGTATTACTACTTTGGTTTGAATTGCATCCTTTTTTTGAATTTAGGTTAAATGATCTTAAAGCCTGAAAAAATGTTGATAAATTTAATAAGAAAAATGAAAAATACTTATGGATGTCTCAGGTTAATACCTGGTACAGCTATGGAGATATACATATACATACACATAGATTTAAGTAGATATATAAAATATATGGATATTTTTAACTTGTGATTATAAACTTCCTGCTGTTGTGTAGGGCTTACTAAAATTGAAAATTCTCAACGAAGTGCCAAAGAGCGTCAAACGTAAGTATTTAGAGGGTGATGGGAAGAGTTCACAGAAGGGACAGAGAAGTAACCAGACTGCTGGCAATATTGTAGCACCTCAAATTCTCCAGTTTTAAATTACCTACTTTGTTCACAGGTTAAGAATTTTGCTGGTTTTGTTTGATGTTTATCTTGAGGCAAAATTTTATAGTTTTTCAGATTCTTTGACATGACTATTTTCCACTTTTTAAAAATAACAGAAACAGGGGGCTAGAGGTTTAGCTCAGTGGTTCCAGTGCCTGCCTACCAAGCACAAGGTCCTTGGTTCCATCCCTGGTAACGACATACAACAATACCGGGCGTGGTGACTCACACCCACCAGCAATCAGTATCACATAACACAATGCCAGGCGTAATGGTTTATTCCTGTAATCCCAGCACTCGGAGGCAGAGGCAGGAGGATTGCAGAGTTTGAGGCTTGTCTGGGCTACACAGTGAGCTCAGGGCCAGCCTGAACTATAAAGAGAGACCCTGTCTCAAAAAAAAAAAAAAGAAAACAAATAAAATAACAGAAACAGTATCATCCTCCATTGACGAAGATGCAGGAACTTTTGATATGCTGTCAGAATTCCTTCCCAAAATGCCAAAGGCCATAATGTATGAAGGACAACTACCATTCAGGAAGGACCTCCTTTCCCAGCCAAAGAAAACTATACTTGATATCACTAAATTATGTTGTGAAGAAGGCTGTGACAAAAAAATTCCTTAAAGCATGCATCAAAGTGTGATTATTCTCTTAGCATATTTATGGATACTCAATTCAGTTACTATTAGAACGTGAGAAATTCTCAATAGTATTTGCATTCTGATTCATCATAGTATACTAAGTCTTTTCACTACTGTACTTTCTCTAACAAATTTTTTTCTGGTGAAATTACTTTTTTTCTTAGTAGAAGTAGAGTTATACTAACTGTTTAATTTTGTTAGCTTTATGATATTAAACCTTTATCTCTTTAACACAGATACATATAATGCCAGATACATATAAAATTGATTACATTTTTTATGACCTTGTCACTATAGGCCATATAGATACTAAACCGCTAACACTTGGAATTTTATTCTTTTTATTGACTTGGGTTTTTGAAGGCACATATTGAAATATTATTTGAAAACATTCTGTATATGTGCTGCCGAAGCGAGCACTTGAAAACATTCTGAATACAAATAAGTAAATTTAAATTTGGGGGCCTAAATGAACCAAGTGTTTTTCAAGTAAGGTTGCTTCTATGCTTCTAAGACATTCAATAAATGGTTTAAGTGATATAAAGATACAGATTAGTGAATGAATAACTCAATAACTTATCTTGGAATTAAGTTTGGTAAAGGAAGATATTAATATTCACCATTTTAGGATTTACAGAACATCTATGTAAGCAAAATACACTGTGAAATGATATGAACATTTATCACAATGATAAATGATATCATCATAAAATTGTATCAATTTCTTCAATCTTTATACCCACACAGCTAGTATTTACAGAGAAGGTACATGTACAACAATTTAATCTCTTTCATCAAATTTTTGTAAACAAAATTATAGATGAACCCAGCAGTTTCTATATCCCAAATCCTTATAAATGGCTCATCACAACCAAGCAATTGAGATTCCCAGGCATGATAAACATTGAAAAAGAAGCAACACGAACTGGAGATTTAGCTCAGTGGTTCAGGCGCTTGCCTAGCAAGCACAAGGTACCTAGTTTGATCCCCAGTAACCACATACAACAATATCAGGCGTGGTGACTCATGCTCACCAGCAATCAGTACCACACACCACAATGCTGGGCGTGGTGGCTCACGCCTGTCATCCCAGCACTCAGGAGGCAGAGGCAGGAGGATTGCTGAGTTCAAGGCTTGCCTGAGCTACCTAGGGAGTTCAGGGCCAGCCAGAAGTACAAAGTAAGACCCTGTCCGCCCCCCCCCAGAAGCATCATACCTGTTACATACGTGCATTCATGTACATAGCATCAGTTTTTTTGTTTTGTTTTGTTTTGTTTTGTTTTGTTTTGTTGAGACAGGGTCTCGCTTTGTAGTTCAGGCTGGCCCTGAGCTCACTATGTAGCCCAGGCAAGCCTGGAACTCAGCAGTCCTCCTGTCTCTGCCTCCCGAGTGCTGGGATGACAGGCGTGAGCCACCATGCCTGGCTATAGCAGCAGTTTTTAATAGCTAAATCTTGGAAACAGCCCAGATGCCTATCCATTGGAGACTGGATAAAAATGTGTTTTTTTTCAGTTTGTTATTCTATCTTACATCCCACTCTCAACTTCCCTTCAAGCAGACAGCCCAGACCTTGCTTCTTCCCTGCTTGGACCTGTTTGGCTTTTGAAGGGTAATGAGCAGGAGATACTTAAAGCTCCACTTCCCTTTTTTTGGTAAATCCCTGATTGTAGGGTAAAGGTATCTTTGGCAGCACCTAAACTTCAGAAAAGTGAGGTAGGTTTTGCTGTGCATTGCTCAGCCACACCTTGAAAAGTTAAAGGCCAGGCCCAGCATTGTTGTATGTGGTTACCAGGATAGAACTCAGAACCTTGCGCTTGCAAGGCAGGTGTGGAAACCACTGAGCTAAATCTCCAGCCCAGAGGTACTATGCTTTTAATTCTTTCATGCATATACTCAGCAAGGAAATACCACAGTCAAATGAGACCTCTAATCCTAGTTTTTTGAGGGATCTCCACACTGATCCCCACAGTGTTTGCACCGATCTACATCCCCACCAACAGTGGAAAAAGGTTCCTTTCTCCCCACAGTTATGATGGGTTGATTTCTTGATAGAAGCCATTCTTTCTGGAGTGAGATGGAATCTCAGCGCAGTTTTCTTCTGCATCTCTTGAAGACCAGCAATGTTAAACATTTTTTTTTTATGTTTCTTTGCTGTTTTTACTTCCTCATCTGATAAATGTCTGTCCGTATTTGACACCCATTTCTGAACTGAGTCTTTAAATTGGGGGGATGGGGTCTGATATTTTAAGTTCTTTATATATTCTGGATAGTAGTCCTTTGTCTGAGGAACAGCTGGTAAAAAAATTTTCCCACATTGTAGACTGTCTTCTTGCTCTGTTGGTGGTTTCTCTTGTTGTATAGAGCTTTAGTAATATGAGGTCCCAGGTGTTGATTCTTTCTGCTAGTTCCTCTGCTAATAAGGTTTTGTTTATAGTTTCTTCCCTATGCCGATGTCACCAAGAGTTCTACCTAATCTACCTTCCAGCAGGTTTAGTGCTTAATATTTGGATCTTTTAAAAAAAATAGAGTTTATTGGCACATTTTAGGAATTCATTATGACCAACTTCCTCATTGGGAATTTGTGTCTGTATGTGATATATTTTGATTCTTATTTTTTCCCTTCTTTAATCCACTTCAGTTTAGTGCATAGTGAAAAGTGTAGGTCTATTTTGAACCTCTGGCAGGTTGAAACCCATTTTTCAGCACCATTTATTAAAGAGGTTATCTTTCCTCCACAGAGGGTGTTTGGCTCCTCTGTCAAAGACTAGGTGGTTTAATATGTCTGGAGTTGTTTCTGCATTTCTAGCATGTTCCACGGTCTTCAGGTCTGTTTCTTTGCCAGTAATGTGCTGTTTTTATCACAGTGGCTTTGTAGTATAGTTTCAAGTTGGGGATTGTGATACCCCTTGCCATATCTTTGTTGCCTAGAATTGCTTTTGATATTCTAAGTCTTTTCTTGTTCCAGATGAAGTTTTCAATTATTTTCTTTAGTTCTGCAATACACACTGTTGGGATTTCAATTGAGATTGCATTGAATCTACCTAGGAGCTTTGGAAAAAATGGCCATTTTCACTATATTGATTTTTCCTACTTTGGAACAAGGGATGTTTTTCCATTTTCTGATATCCTCCTTGATGTCCTTTTTCAGATTGCTGTAGTTTTCAGAATAGAGGTCTTTCACCTTCTTTGTCAGATTAATTTCTAGATATTTCATTTTGGGGGGATACTATTGTTAAAGGAATTTTTTCCCAACTTCTATCTGTGATTCTGTTACTCATGTATAAGAAGGTTACTGATTTCTGAGTGATGACCTTGTATCCAACTACTCTACTGAATCTGGAGATTAAGTCTAGCATAAAATGGAGTATTACTCAGTCAATAAGCAACCTACCTAGCAAAATGTCAAGATAAATCCCTAAAACTCTCCTCTTACTTCTTCTGGAGTTTACTATAAATAGGCTTCCATACCCTACTCTGATTCTGGGATATTCCTTCCACTGCCCAAATCCTATAGTGATCTTTAGTTCTTGTCTTCTGCTGCTCCTGACATTTCACCCATTTTTGCACATAATAATTTTAACATTATAATGTCCACAAAGATGAAAAGGCAAATAAACCTAATTGAATTAGCCCTAAAATCCTTTCTATAGGGTCTCTGGGAAACAGCAAGATGATGGTTTCCCAACTTCGCATCACATCAAATTCAACTGGGAATCTGCAAATACCAAAGCCTGACTCCTACAGCCACAGACATACTTTTTCTGAATATGATATAGGCCAAGAGAGGTTTCAAAGACCCTCATGTGATTCTTACATGCTGTAACATTCTGAAGAACCACTGGGCTTGGGAAAGAATTCACATTGCTAATGGGACCACCTACAGTTGGTACCGGTCATCTTACTAAGGAAGATTCCAGAATATACATGATGGGACTATAATGCATTTATTTTTTCTAGTCAAAAGTATGGTAATACAACACTCTGAATGTACATGTGAATTTCCTGGAAATAATATTTTAAAAGTCCTCTACAAACATTCACAGGCAGATCTCTCAATTCTCCCTATTTTTATGATAGGAAGCATGTGTATCAGTCAGTTTTGCATGCTATAAAGCAATACTTTAGGCAGTCAATTTAGGAAAGAGTTATTTAGCCACCAGTTTTGGTGATTCGAAGTACAAGATCAGGTGATCCCCTTGGCTTGCCCCCAGTGAATGTAGGAGATGGCAGTCCATTGTGACAGGCCTTTGTGTGGGGAACAAGTCAACAGGAGCAGAAGGAAAGGACAGAAGGATATAGTTTGCATTTTTTATAACAGGCCTCTCTAGACAACAGGAAAATTACAAGAGGAGTCACATAAATACTTTATGTTAGCTGAACCTAGGACATCCCACGAGCCCCTATCTTCCAAAAGGCTGCACCACTTCCCAGTAGCATCAAACTGTGGATCAACTCTTTAATTTTAATGGACCACTGTGGAGACATGTCATCTTCAAATCAGAGGAGAATGCAAGAGCTGGAGCAGTAAGTTCCTCTAATTTAATACTATAACCACAGAGGTTAAAAAAGAATTCAGAGTAATTGTATTGGAAGGAATTGAGCAAAATTCCTATGGAATAGTCACGACAAACATCTCAGCCTGTTTTCCTCTGGAGTTCTAACACCGAACTCTCATCTCCCTTTGCTTCCCAACTTCTAATGTGCAAAGCTCCCCTGTATTCACTTCTTCACCCACAAGAATACAGTAGATTTCTTCCTCCAAGATACGTCACCCTACAATTGATTCCTCATGGCTTTCCTTTGTCTCTAAACAGAGGATCTTTAATCAGAGCAGCTCCAACTTTCCTGGTTCCACTAACCTGAGCCCTCAATTCATTTTCACTCTGTACTTACAGTCTACTATTCCACCTTTCCTTTACTCCCCAGAAATTACACATGTCCCATCATTAGGTGAAATTTCCTTTAATAGCATATGTTGAACAGCTATTGGGAATCTGAAAATTATCCCCACAGTCAACTCAGATCACAGTGTACTGTGAAAAAGTCATAGGTAAGAAGAAAAATAAATGCTGTACTATCAGTAGAGCATCACTGGCAATGAAACAAACCCAAAGAAATAGTGCTTGTTGAATGCCACTATGGGAAGGAAGAAACATAAAGGAAGAATGTAAGAACCTGCAAATTTTCCCCAGTGGAAATAATGTTTGATCTACACAATGACAGGTATTTACAGAGATGAATGAGTAGACTTGGTGCAAGGCAAAGCACAACGAAGAAGATAAAGTACAATATTATTAAAACTGCCCAGAAGTCACTAGGATAGGGGAGCAAGTAGTTTAAGGGGAATTGGAAAGATGGTGTAAGAGATGGAGACAGGCAGATGGAATCTTAAGTCATCAGGTTCAAACCAGGAATGGAGTTTGGGTTTTATTCTGGAATACTAGAGCACCACTAATGATCATGATTTGTCTTCCACAGAGAACACTAGGCAGAATGGCAAGAGAATTTTGAGACTGTGAGAAACCCTAGGACTCTTAGAATATACTGCCCTGTGTGAAAAAAATCCCTTGGCCTTCTCACGTTAATCTACATTGTTGAAAATAAAGAAGACACAGTAAGTTTTATCGTTTGACATCAGTAATGATCATCAATAATTTTTTTGGCAGAACATGGAATTCTGCTCTTTTTTGAGCAAACAATGATTTAGTTCCTCTTGTATCACAAGGAATGTTCTGGTTCTTAGTTTTCAGGAGTGAAAAAACAAATATGATGCTCAAATGGATCTTCTACTTAGCCACATGATTATTTCTCAGTTTTCCTCTGTCAACACATTCTGTACATAATTCACATTACTGTAAAAACAAGATGTGAGGAAATATGGTGGTAAAAAAAATGATTATGGTATCCGAGGTTTGTTGTTTTTTTGAGACAGGGTCTCATTTTGTAGTTAGGCTGGCCCTGAGCTCACTATGTAGCCCAGGCAAGCCTGGAACTCAACAATCCTCCTGCCTCTGCCTCTCAAGTGCTGGGATTATAGGCATGAGCTACCAAGCCTGGCACTGTGGTGTGTGGTACTAATTGCTGGTGGGTGTGAGTCACCATGCCCAGTATTGTGGTATGGGGTTACTGGGGATCGAACTTGGAGCCTTGCACTTGGAAGGCAAATGTTGGAACCACTAAGCTAAATCTCCAGCCCTTATGATTTTATCTTTACATGGTCTAAATTGACAGTTTCGTGCCTTTTTATTTATCTGACAGTAAGAAGAATTCAAAGTGAGTGACTGTATTAGTTATTATGATAAAGATTTCATAACAATTTTTTGTGGCACCAGGAATTGAAGACTTTGTTACAATTTTGAAGTCAGCAAGATTTAGAGCACTTAATGTCAGTATACCATTAATTTTTTAAAAAGAGACAAAGACTTCTTTAGTAAAAATAATTAACTATTAACACAAAGCATAGCCCTGGGGAGACTGTTTCAGAAAAATGAAAAAACAAACATCGAGAATAACTTCCCATGACTTTATTAATCAGTGGTGACTGACCTAGACATCAATGAAAGTATATTCAAGATTAGAAATGAAAATTACACATTGGAGTTTTTACAGGCTAACTTCTTAGCTTCTTTGATACAATTAAATTTACAACAAAGTGCAGTAAACTTATCAAATGCAATTCCACGGTCTATTGTATTTTGTAGAGTCCTCAATAATGACTGCTTATCAGAAAGCAATGCTTTCAGCCCCTGTGGCAATTCAGGAATGAATTTCAGCACAACACTTAAGGCTTCTGCATCTTCGTGGCTCAAGAAATCTGGGAGTTCTATTATGTTAAAAAAAAGTAAGAGAAGACAAAATGTGAAAATATATTCATTTTAAGGAAAGTAAGGTGTTTTAACGTTTTTCATATTGAAAAGCAAAAGAATTTACTTGGTATAATGAAATATCAAAATACTCCTCAACTACAGCCAGCCTACTGTGGTTCTTTAGGCAGCTTTCCTTCCTGCTTGGGTTCCTTGTTTTGCGCGCCCTATCGTCCTGGCTGTCATGTGAAGGGTGCCAAGTGCCACCTTGACATGTCTGTTTTCTCAGCTTTCCTTCCCTGATTTCCAGCTAGGTGCTTTCAATATCAGCTCACAGAGGAAAAGTCCAAACTTTAGGCAATAGCCCTGCAGAGTGGGAACTGGTAAGGGGCAGCCAGTGACACCTGTTTTTTATTTTTGGTTGTACTGGGGGTTGAACTCTGGCCCTCGCGCTTCCAAGGTAGGTGCAGTACCACTTGAGCTAAATCCCCAGCCCACCTAGCCAATGACATCTTTAGCAGTACATCCAAGGTGGGCTTTCAGATTCCTCTGCAGTTGCAGAGCCATTCATGATCAGGGAGTAGGGCAGGATCTCTTCTTACCTGACAGTCCTCTATGCTGCAGCGCCACATCCTCCAAAGGATTTGACAACTCTGTCTGCGTCGCCAAGCATTTTTTCTCAATGCGATTCACCAGTGCATTGTTACATATCAATTCACGCAGACTTTTCGTCAGGCCTGCAGTGGACTCATTGGGGAACTGGCTTAGCAACAGCCAGACTCCCAGCAGGTAGGTTGTGAAGAGGCAGACCATCCTGGACCTGGCAGCTTGTGCCCTGAGCTTTTCAGCCTTTCTCTGGTGGCTGCTATTGCTGGTGTCACTACCCTGGCCTTCAGGCCACTTTCCCTACCTACTTTAGTCATGCTTTTATATCCCTTGGCCTGTCACTTAGCTCTTAAACCAACATCTCAGATCCTCCCCTTCCATACCCACTTTCACTGAATTTACTTCCTTATTCTCCCCACCTTGCCTCACACACCCTGTACCTCTTTATTTTCTCATTATTTTTCTCTGTGCTTGTTAAGAATTTGAATAGCCTTTTGGGCCAGAGATTTAGCTCAGTGGTTCTGGCGCCTACCTCACAAGCGCAAGGTCCTGAGTTCGATCCCAGTAACCACATACAATGCTGGGCGTGGTGACTCACGCCCACCAGCCATCAATACCATATACCACAGTGCCAGGCATGGTGGCTCACGCCTGTAATCCCAGCATTTGGGAGACAGAGGCAGGAGGATTGCTGAGTTGGAGGCTTGCCTGGGCTACACAGTGAGCTCAGGGCCAGCCTGAACTACAAAGTGAGACCCTGTCTCAAAGAATTTGAATTGCCTTTTTGTTTTCAATTCCTTTCTTCCTCTACAATATTTATATACTTACTGAAATACAGTACTCGTAACCTTTTTTGGTGTTTGTTTCCTAATCTCAAAAACAGCACTGTAACTTACACACATACATACACATACACAAGCGCGCGCGCGCACACACACACACACACACACACACACACACACACTTAGGGTTAGAGTTAGGTTTTATATATAGTCACTGTAACAAGAAAATACAACCTAAGAGAAAACTGGTAAAATAAAGTATAGCACATCCAGCAATGTGAAAAATGAAGGAAAAACTAGTAAAGATGAAAGGGAAAAGAAAGAAAGAAAGGAAGGAAGGAAAGAAGGAAGGAAGGAAGAAAGAAGTCACAGAAGTACTTGTAACCTTTTCTGGTGTTTATTTCCTAATCTCAAAAACAGCACTGTGACTGTAGGAAATACAATTAAACAAAATAAACATAACTCTGACTTTATGGCCACTTACTACACAGTTTATCTCAAATTTTCCCACTGACTCCCTCACATTTATTTCAGTCAAGTACTTTGTTTCAAAATATTAAATTCATCCTCTTGCCTTTTTCAAAAGTTTCACTGTCAGTAAGAGAGATGTTTCCATGCTTCTGATAGCACAGAATATGTTGGCAATGCATGTTTTTCCAAAATAATTAAAACAATTAGGGCCAATTTCCTGTATTTTATGAGTTTTGTTTGTGAGAGAAAAGTTTTATCATTTTAAAGCAATGCCATTTACTTGGTAATGGGCCTTGTAAATAGGTACGAAATTATATATTGACATTTTAAATGCAAATAGGACCACATGTTTATGGTCTCCATTTGTTTGTGTTTAAAATCTAGCAGTTCATCTCTATCACCTCGAAGAAACTTGTGAACTTGATGTTAAGTTAGGGCAGTTTTGAAATAAACTAGTAAATACTCTTTGTTCCAAATAAAAGACATGATTTAATTGTGTACAAGTTGAAAAGGGCCCTGTCATCACTCATCACATGCTGAGCTCTTCCAATATCTATCTGGAGGGAGGGTAAGGTTGGAGTAAGTGCCTTCGGATGACCTCAGAACAGAACATGTATGGTGGCCTTGGGAATAAACACCCCACTTTCCTAGTCTGGCCTTGCTCACAAGGAAGACCAACACTGGGATTGTGGCACCACACAGCCAAGAGCTAAGGTGTTGCATTCAGACACTGGTGGCTGTGAAACCTACTGTTCTAATAATGTGGTGCTAATACCTCAGGTTTTAAGGTATAGCTTAAGGTGGAAACCTCATTAAAATGTCTTTAGGGCAATTCACTACACAGTAGTAGAATCTGGAGAGGCAATTAATTAAAATGAATAAACTGAGTATTTCTTGCACACTAGAGACTGTGCTTGTTAATTTATACCTGGTACACACAAATATAATCTCTTGCAACTATTCATTTAGGTCATTTAAAAACATTACCTGGTGTAGTGGCACAAGCTTACAATCCCAGCACAAGAGAGGCTGAGGCAAGAGGATCACCATGAGATTAAAGCCAGAGCTAAACAGTGAGTTCAAAGCCAGCCTGAACTACATAGAGAGAACTCTGTTCAAAAAATGTTACCTGCAATAGAAGCTTAAAGCAAACAAACATTCCTCCTTAAAAAAAAAAACCCCTCTAAATATAATTTAGTTCATCTGAATAGAAACATCTTAAATTGAACTTAAACTGATTTAGTGTCTGATCTGCTTTTGGTGAAGGCCATTTGGATAATATCAAACAATGAACTTCAACTTATCTAGAACACTTCATGGCTTTATTTTAGGCAACTACATTTTATAGAAATAAATATACATGCCTCCTTAAGGGATAACCAGTACTTTGAGATTACACTGTAATTATACTGTCCATTATATCCAGAGGGCATCAGTTGTCCAGGCAGAGGGATGACCAGAGCATCTGGACCCACCCCTTCCCCAAAATGCCTTTTTTCTTGCCATGGAGCTTTGCTACATTACTCATTTCCCTACTGGATTAATACTAGTTAAGCAAATATACCTATAGTCTTTTAGCGTGATTATAGCTTGATCCATGTGGTACCACTCTAATTCTGCTGTATAAATTACTCCTTTCAAAGGTTTTTAGTTGCAACCCCATTTGGGACCCCTTGTGGAAATATGGGAGCTATTCCTCTTGCAATAAAACTCTCATAACTTTTCCCTTTAGTTTGAGATGTCATTCTTCAATGTTGTGAGGCCACAAACTGCACATTTGATATCTAACAAGTTGGAAGTTTCTATTCCAGCATTTTATAAACACAAAGTTGAGAAGACCTAAACTGACAAGGTTAGTAAAAATATTTGTTCGCTCTGATCTTATGTACCTGATTTTAAGCAATGTATACAGTATTTATGTTGATAATGTGATAAAGATTTTATAATCATTACTGAAGATCAAATAGTAACTGATGTAATTATAGTACTAGTAGAAAAGTGTATTTAGCAGAAAAAATCAACTAATGCTACAGTCATTGGGAGGGTTTTATTTACTTATTTTTTTTAAGTTTTTTGAGACAAGGTCTCACTTTGTAGTTCAGGCTGGCCCTGAGCTCACTATGTAGCTTAGGCAAGCCTCAAACTCACAGCAATTATCTTGCCTCTGCTTCCCAAATGCTGGAATTACAGGCATGAGCCACCATGCCTGGCATTGTGGTGTGTGGTAGGGGGGACTGAATGCAGGACCTTGCATTTGACAAGCAGCCAGCGGAACCATTGAGCGAAATCCCCTGCCAGGGAGGGCTTTTTTGGCTTTAAAATTTTCTATTAGTACCGGGCATGGTGGCTCACGCCTGTTATCCCAGCACTCGGGAGGCAGAGACAGGAGGATTGCTGAGTTCGAGGCTTGCCTGGGCTACATAGTGAGCTCAGAGCCAGCTTGAACTACAAAGCGAGACCCTGTCTCAAAAAAAATTTTTTTTCTATTAGTATGTTTGCTTTACCAAGTGATTATATTTGTCATTTGTACTCCTCCACCCCCCGCCCTCTCCTTCTGCTATCCCCAGAATCCCTTCCCATCTCTATAGTCTACCTCCTATTCCTTAACATATCTCTTTCACTTTGCTCTTCAAATTATTTGCATTTTGGGTCTTTTATACTAAGTAAACTATGGGATATTTAACTTTCTGTTACTGACTTATTTCACTAAATATCATGGTCTCAAGATCCATCCAATTTCTTATAAATAATTTCTCAAATTTATCCTTTATACCAGAGTAGTAATTCATTGTACATCTTTTGATTGGCATTTGAATTAACTATTGTGACTTCTGTGTCAATAAACATGGATATGCATGTATCATTGTAATATGACTTTGGTCTTTCAGAAAGATAGACTATTTATGGGTCAAATAGAATGCTGTGAGTCCAAGGTTCAGTTGCTCCCCCAAAAAGGCATGTGACCAAACACTCTCCAGATAATACGCAGATGCTCTACTGGAGTCACCAGCTGCTGTAGTGTACAGCATCTACTGCTCCATTCCATTGATGCATTTCTCCTTGAAGGCTTCCGGGGTCCCCCGCTTTCCATGTCTCTGCAGATTTGATCGTCCTTTCTTTCGCTTGAAGCCAGGAGCCAGGGAGCAAGGGCAGATTCCCCCTTCCTTTTTCTGCAGTGTGGTCCAGCTCTTCAATTTCTTTTTAGGCTCAAATTTTCCCTTCAGATTCTCCTAGGTCCCAGGAACTACCTCCCCTACCCCACCAACTTGCTCTTTTCCAGTGTCTGAATTCTGAATTTTTTTTTTTTTTTGGGGGACAGGGTCTTGCTTTGTAGTTCAGGCTGGCCCTGAGCTCACTATGGAGCCCAGGCAAGCCTGGAACTCAGTAATCCTCCTGTCTCTGCCTCCCAAGTGCTGGGATGACAGGCATGAGCCACTATGCCCGGCACTGTGGTATGTGGTATTGATTGCTGGTGGGCGTGAGTCACTACGCCCAGCATTATTGTATGTGGTTACCCGGGATAGAACTCAGGACCTTGCGCTTGCAAGGCAGGCGCTGGAAACACTGAGCTAAATCTCCCGCCTTGAATTCTGAATCTTTGAGAGGCTATTTACTGCTGCTTAAGACTCTACCACCCTCCCTGAACCCCATTAAGTATTTATGTGATCAAAGTAGACTATAAAACAATGTGAACATTTTTAGAATGGTAAGCCAGCATGGTAACTTATAACATTTGATCAATGGTGATAGAATCAAAGTGACCAGCAACTCACTTTTTCTCCATACAAATGCATCAAAGAAACAAGTATATAGCTAGATTATGAGGCAAATGACCACAGGAAAATACTGGGAAAAATACTGGAAATCCACAAAACAGACTATAACTATTCAGAGACTCAGGACATATCATAGAGAGAAATACTCCAGCACCTGCCAATCTGGCTCTACAGCCAGACAGGAGGAATCTCCTCTTTGCTGGGGTAAAGGAGAAAGAGAGAGTCCCAGAAAACTTGTCAGCACAGATACTGAAAATATTAGCTATTGGAAAGTTACCCACTTAGATAAGCAATCCTCTTAGATAAGTAACCTGTAATATACATAGTAGCCTTGTTTTGGATAAAGCATATCACATTAAAACCCCACCAACACCCAGGTTGCTAGAGTCTAAAGCATATATTGAAAAAAGAGCGTTATCCGAGTTTGGACTGCTCTGCATGTGAGAAACCCTTGTACATTTCCATCTCTAGTACTCTAGACATTCCACTGCACTGATTCAGTATAGTAGCAGCCTTAGGAACCAAACTCATTGCAGCAGAATGATTGAACAGAACCTACTACATGCCTTGCATGCTAAGATATAGGCATTGCAACAAAGAAGGAAATAGAGCACATCCTTCAAGAAGAGATATTTCCTCTGAGACCAAAAATATAATCAGCCATGTGTGGACTCATACCAGTGCCAGGACTGAAGGTAGACATCCATGCAATAGGTATGCCATCTTCCCAAATACCCTCATTTGGTGCTTAGGTTTCAGTTACTAACACGGTTGGAAAGAAACACTGTGGTCCCCACTATTGCTTTCCACACAGGTACCTGTTGGGGTCTAGAGTGATTGCATAGCTCTGGCTATTTCTCAGTACCTGGTGCATCTTATAGCAGAAGGAGTCTGGCTCCATTGCCTTAACCTGGGGTATGACTGGCAATGAAAATTTCCAATCCTGGATATGTACTACCATTAGCAGAAAGGAACTTCTCAATCCCTACTGCCTTCCCACCTTAGCAGCTACCATGGCCACCCACTCCCTACCTCAAATCTGATCATGTACTGCTGTCACAACTTCGTTTGAGTACCTCAGAGTGCTGAATTTCCCAGTACTGCTTCTCCCTGTGTAGTAACCAGGCTCGCACCACTGACTGGTCAGAGGCAAAATGCTTTAGGTTCCTCAACATTGCTGGTGAGTTCCCTTGCTATTATCAGAGTCAGTGTCTGAGGATACCTCTATTGCTCAATAGAGGATAGCTCTTCCATTGTAGAAGTAGCAATACAGTGAGCTCCACATTTCTACTGCTATCCCAATCATACTAGCATGAACTTCTAGTGTATCCAGATTCTTGTATGGCCCCACAGAGACAGTGTCTCTCGCTGACTCTACCACAGTTTACACTATGCTCAAAGTCATTACTTATAGGCAAAGAAGCTTGAGAATATATTATCATGCCCAGCCAGTAATAAAGTCTACACTGTATAATAAATCAACATTTCAAACCCATTGTTAGGGGAAAGCCATCCCACCAATTGGTAGAGGTACTCAATTTACAACACAGAAAAATAGTAAAATAGAACAAAACCAGGAAATAACATGGTGCCTCAAATTAATATAAAATTATCTTACAACAGATTCCAATGAAATTAATATGTATTAAATTCCCTGATATGGAATCTAAAAGTGATTTTTAAAAACCTCAAATAAATCTAAAAGAGTATATGTTAGGAAATCAATTCAAGATATGATGAAAAATGCAGCGAAAGGGTAGATTTTGAAAAGCAAATAGAAATCTTAGAACTAAAGAGGTCAGTAAACAAAACAACAAACAAAAGACTAAGTCAGAAGGAAGAAAGAATATCTGAAGTTGAAGACAAAAAAGGAAAATAAACTAAGAAAAGAGATCATTCATAGTCCTTAGAGCACCTCTAAAGGAATCAATATCCAGATTTTTCTAATATCCAAAGATGAGATGAAAGTAAATGGCATAGAAAACCTATTTAATAAAATTGTAGTAGAAATTTTCTCTAATCTTGGGAAACATGTGGACATTCATAAAGAGGAGGCATTTAGGAAGCAAAATAGTCATGACTAAAAATGATTTTAATCCCCACACTTTATAGTCATATTGTCAAAACACAGGACAAAGAAAATCTAAAATCTGCAGGCAAAAAGCTGTAAGTCATATCTGAGGGTATCCCCATTAGAGTGCAAATCTCAGAAGAAATTTGACAGGCCAGGAGGAAACACAGTAATATATTCTAAATTGAGACAAAATAATGGCCAGAAAAGAATACTATATTTCATAAATAAGGGAGCAATAACGTCCTTCCAAGATAAGTAAAAACTGAGAGAATTTATGACCACCAGATCAGCCTTATCAAAGATGATTAAGGGAGTCCTATGCCCAGAAGTAAAAGAAACTACCATAGTGACAGCCTGTGAAACTACACATCTAAAAAGTAGACTCACAACAAAAGGAATAGAAAAGAATTAAATATTAAATATCAAGCTATAAAGATGAAAAAGAGGAAGAAAAGAATAAAATATTTAAAACTTCAATAAAATCAATAAAATGACAGGAATAAATCCTTCCCTATCTGTCAATAATTACCTCAAATATAAATGAACTAAATTCTCCAATTATGTGATCCAGACTGGCTGAATAGAAAATGAAAGCAAAACCAAACAGTACAATGCCTAAGAAAAACTCATCTCATCACTAAAAACACAGACTAAAAGTAAAAGGATGGAAAATGATATTCAAAGCAAAGGGAAGACGGAAGCCAAGCAGGACTGGATATGCCTTGTATCTGACCAAATGGACTTTAAGATTTAAAAAACTTAATAAAGACAAAGAGGCTCACTATATAACGATAAAGGGTTCAATTAACCAGGAAGATAGAAGTATGGTAATTCCATATGCACCTAATGTCACAGCACTCACACAAAGACCTAAAGGGGAAGGAATACTCCAATATAATAATAGTGATGGACTTAATTCCTCACTTTCATCAGTAGTCTGATGGAAAAGATCCACAACAGGAAAAACACATGAAAGTCAAATAATACTGTATATCAAATGGATTTAATGCAATTTGTATGATATCCCACCCAACAGCTGCAGAATTTACACTCTTTTCATCAGCACATGGAACTTTAAAACAGTCCATATACTTTTAACATAAACCTTAACCAATTCAAAAAATTAAAATTATAATTTATTTCAATTAAATACAGTCAAAACTCTATAAGAAAATAAATGTATTGCCTGGCAAGTGCAAGGCCCTGAGATCTATTCACAGTACCAGAAAAGAAATTTAGAAATTATAAAAATTCATAAAGATTTAACAACAATTTTGAATGCATGAAGACTAATAAAAAAATTTAGAATTAAAAATGTTTTTAAAATGCATAAATACACAAATGTATGCACACATAGGTATAAATACAAAATTATCTATCTGATATGAGAAATTGAAGGTGTAAATGAGAACCAAAAGGTACTGTGAAATCGGAAAAAGTGTTCAAAGGGGAAAGAGGGTGGGGAGGAGGATGAAAAGAAGGGAAAGAAAAAAATTGAAGGTAAGAAGGGAAAAATATATATGCAGGAGGGGTTGAAGGGATGGATGGGAATGGGAAAAAATAAGAATCAAGATATACCATGTACAGGTACAAACTCTCAATGAAGAATGTGATCATAAATTGTGCCTAAATGTACCAATAAACTAAAAAAAATGACTTGAAATAAATAAAAAATAAAAAATACCAAAATTTATAGGACACAGCAAAAGCAGCCCTAAGAAGGAAGTTTACAGTATCAAGTGCCTACATCATCAATATAGAAAGATATCAAATAACCAAACATCTCAAGGACTTAGAAAAGCAAGAATAAAAAGTTAATACAAAGAAAATTCCACAGAAATAAACAGAAACTTAAAAAGACTCTACAAAAAAAATCAATGAAACAACAAGATGGATTTTAAAAATCTAACAAACTGGACAACCTTTTTAGATAGACTATTACAACCTGATCATGGAAATACAAAGGATCTTTATGAAAAATTACATGCTAGCAAACTGGGAAACCTAGGAGAATTGGACAAGTTTTTGGACACAAATGATTTATGAAAATTGAACTGTAAGTACAGTAAAACATGAGTAGATCAAAAGAAGCAATGAGGGCTGGAGGGTTAGCTCAGTGGTTCCGGTGCCTGCCTCCCAAGCGCAAGGTCCTGAGTTCAATCCCCAGTAACCATATACAATGCTGGGCGTGGAGACTCACACCCACCAGCAATCAATACCGCATACCACAGTGCCGGGCATGGTGGCTCACGCCTGTCATCCCAGCACTCGGGAGGCAGAGGCAGGTGGATTGCTGAGTTCGAGGCTTGCCTGGGCTACATAGTGAGCTACATAGTGAGCATACCAGCCTGAACTACAAAGCGAGACCCTGTCTCAAAAAAAAAAAAAAAAAAAAAAAAAAAAAAAAAAAAAAAAAAAAAAAAAAAAAAAAAAAAAAAAGAAGAAGCAATGAAGCAATGAGACTGAATTAGCAGCAAAGTCTTCCAAAAGATAAAATCCTCAGACCAGCAAGCTTCATGGCTAAATTTTTCCAAACTTAAGAGAAATATAAATATCAATTCATCTCAAGTTATTCTGAAGAAACAAAGGGAAGAAAGCACTTCCGAACTCATCCTATGAGGTCAACATTACTGTTTTAATCGCCTTTTCATCACTGGGTCAAATCTCTGACATCTATGACTAAAAAGTTTTGGCTCATGGCTTCAACAGGATCAGTCCCTCTTTATCTATCTAATCTGGGTTCCAGAAACAGACTCTATTTTTGTAATCAGGCATCTATCTGTGATTTATAAGCTAGCATTTTGAAGAGCTTCTTAATCTCTCTATGCCTGAGCTCCCTCATTTATAAAAGGTGTGTATAGTACTACTTCACATGATTGCTATAAGGATTAAATGAAATAAAATATGTACAAGCACTTAAAATCACACCTGCTATGTTATAGTCACTCAATAAATGTTATAATTTTCTCAAAATACCTTTTTAAATAACTACCACTTCATAGTAACCAAGAATAGAGTATTAAAATGAACAATATTATCACATGGAAGATAAACAATAAACTGAAAAGTAGCAAAAAAGAAAGTAATAAAAAAGGCATCACCTCTATTGGAAGCAAACAATTATAACTAATTTTACTCGTAATTTATATTGTTAAACCAAAAATGTAAAGGATTAAGCCATAAAAATCTTGGTACTAATATCAAGATATTAATATACAACACTAAAATAACCTGAAAAACAAATGTTTTTGCATGACACTTAATCCCTTAGGTTTTACCTTGTATAAATTACCACTTATAAATACAAAAATATGGTTTTCTAAATGGCTCCATTTTATGATAGTATTCTTGAATAAGGTATATAAAACAAGATACTGATAAGTCAGTTATTCATTTAATGGCAACAGTAACTTCATTAAAAATATGTCATTTCAGTACTGATTTGATTGGTTCAACAAACTGAACCTTTGAATCTTGCTAACACCAAATATTAACAGTTAAGAGTATGTTTATTCATACAACAAATACTTACTAAAGGTCTAGTTAGTAAAGACTGCCCTAGACATTAGATAATAAATATGAACCAAAAACAGACATCCCTATTAACACACAGGTCATAAAAGGACAGATAATCACTTAGTTTTTAAAATATTTATCATGGTGAAGTAAAGAACTAAAATCATGACAGTATGAAATATAGTATAAACGAAGAAGTAGCAGGATGTTCGTTCATTAATTCACCAAAATTAGCTATTAATGAGTAGCATATCATTTAGTCATTAATATCAGTATGTATAAATATTAAAATGAAGAACTTAATATCTACCAGGCACAGAGGATATCAAATAAAACATAAAAATTTCTGCACGCAAGAAATATACCATCAGGCAGTAGGAGACAGTAGAAACTTAAAATACATGGCACGTCAGTTTGTAATCAATGGTATGGGGAAATACAAAGCAGGATGAGGGTATGAAGAACACATAGAACGGAGGTTCAAAATCATATTACCAAGTGCTGACACATCATTTGAGAATTTATTTTAAATCTTCCTGTAAGTATAATGGGTATTTTTCCTTCTCACAGAGTTTCCCTGATGAAGTTCCAACCAGGACTCATGGCCTAGTATAGTTTGAATAGTAGTTGTTAGGAACATGATGAAATTATGCTGTTTACATTATTTCTCCTTTTCAAAAATTCTGATAGGGGGCCAGAGGGTTAGCTCAGTGGTTCCGGCGCCTGCCTCACAAGTGCAAGGTCCTGAGTTCGATCCTCGGTGACCACATATAATGCTGGGCGTGGAGACTCACGCCCACCAACAATCAACACCGCATACCACAATGCCGGACGTGGTGGCTCACGCCTGTAATCCCAGCACTCGGGAGGCAGAGACAAGAGGATTGCTGAGTTGGCGGCGGCTTGCCTGGGCACCATAGTGAGCTCAGGGCCAACCTGAACTACAAAGCGAGAGCCTGTCTCAAAAAAAAAAAAAAA
>PVIC010019685.1:0-30283 GCA_004025085.1 Thryonomys swinderianus
CCTCCCTCCCTCCCTCCTTTCTTTCTTTCTTTCTTTCTTTCTTTCTTTCTTTCTTTCTTTCTTTCTTTCTTTCTTTCTTTCTTTCTTTCTTTCTTTCTTTCTTTCTTTCTTTCTTTCTTTCTTTCTTCTTTCTTTCTACCTATAATAGCATTTCCTTAGAATATTTTCATTCATTTTAATTCTCAGTTATATAACTTGGAAAATTATATCTTCAGAATGCCAAGAACTAACAAGTAGAAAATAAATCACTTCGGGTTATTCTATCTGTTAATAAGTATTTTGGAAGGTTCTACCATAATCCAAGTCACACAGAAATGTCACATAAGAGAGAACCTGTGATCTCTCTCATCCCAGTGATTAAAATGCTACTCTTGGGAACAAAGACTACAAATTGATTTCCCATCACACATGCTCATTAAGGAAAATCCTATTCCAAGTGGTCCTGAGTAAGGGACACATACTTAGAGAATCTTTAGTCATGTAGGGCAACTGCCAATGTTATTCTCCCCAGATTATTCCTCAAAGTAAGGAGGTTTGCTTTGTCCTCATGGGCCCTTCCGATAAATACTGGACAAATTAATATAATACTTAATTCAGTAACCATAAGATTTATGCTGAGGATTTTGTTAGGTTCTTTTGAGGTTTACAAAAAAAGATTTGCTATTTTTCTGATGATTCTAGAAAATGAGATATTCATATCAAAAATGCAAATTTCTGCCTTACATCACAAAAAAATTTCACCTACTGTGGAACTAATACTCAAAAGACTTTAACATTATAAGAGAAAATACATTATAAAAATCTCTTTATGTTCAAAAGAAAGGACTGTTTAAATCCAATTATAAAGACACAAAGTATAAAAGCAATACATAAATAAAATTTAATAAATCAAATATTTGACCAGCTACTCCACAATAAAAAGTAATCAAGGTATGAGTGGGAAGAGTAGACAGGATGACTTATTAATTTATTTAAGATTCTTTAATAAATAAAAAGAAAAGAAAAAAATCTTAAAGAGTGAGAATAAGTAATTACATTTGAGAACTTTTAATGACAAAGAGATATAGAATTGTTAAAACAATTTTCAGAGGTCGGTGGTGAATGTCTATTAGTGTATGGTCATAAAATACAATATTAAACTTCCTTGGATGTTTATATTTTTGAGATTGTTTATTAAAATTTAAATCTCTTTCCAATAATTTAGTCACTAAATAGATCTCATGTTATCCTTATGTATTAACATGTACATGTCAGTGGGGACATTGCATTAAGTATAATTCTGTTTACATTAGTCAAAACAATGTGCTTACAAAAACATAAGAACAGAACTAAATGAATTAAATGAAATAAATGTATATAAAAGAAAATGGGTTTTCTTTTCTTTTTTTTATGAAACAGCCTGATGTACCTGAAATCTTAAGCATCTCTGAGGAGAAAAGGAATGATCTAAATGAAAATAAAGTGTTCTTGTAATTGCAAATTTCTATGTTAGTAAAATATCACCTCAGAAAATACTAGAGAGCATTCAGAGCTAATTGAGCCCTCAGACCTAAAGAAAGACAATTCCTAGAAGGAGAAAAAGAAAGAAAATATGAGCCAGAATGAATGGGTCAAAGATAATGACATGAACACACCAACTTGGGGAGTTTAATAGGCTAGTTAAGTTCGAGGGTAGGAGTTCTTGGAGTGGAGGGCAAAGGCCAGTGCCTAATGATGATGCCGCCTTTCAGAATTACAGATCTGACCTTAGTCATGTCTATAACTTTTGATAGTGTCCAGCTTTCTATATAAAGTGAATTTATTTTAACTGATCCATAAAAACTATATACATTAATGGACAATGTGATATTTCAATACATGTCTGCATTGTCTATTTCTTTAAATCAAGTTATATATATATGTCTGCATCATTTCTTTAGAGGCAAAACAAGTCTACATTTTTTAGTTTAGTAGTCATTCAGTAGCAAATTTGATAGATTGAAGAAAGTGCCACTGCAATCCCAAAGCTCCTGCAGAATCTATCTTCTGCTTCAGTCTCTTCTCCAGACAGTTCTGAAGCTGTTCTATGCTGCAGCTCAGCAGCCTGGACAGAAAGATGTGACGAACTGCTCTAATATTTAGTGTAAATTTAAAATGAGTTCTCATAGTGATCCCACAAGTAACTCTTCAGCAGCTCCATGTTGGCACGGCAGGTCCTGCACCCTGAGTTCCAGAGTGACTCAGTGTTGGGGGCACCTTGAGCTTCAGGGCGGGGCCCACAAACTCTCCTCTGAGGAACTAGACAGAGGCGGCCTACTCTTCTAACTACTGCTTGTCAAACAAGCCATTGCAGAAAAAGCAGATTTACGATAGTATTGTCTGGGTGCCAGCGAGTGCCCCAGGCTGCTACACAGCATTTCTGGGGTGCTGCTGGGAACACTGAGATGGCTTTTGTGATTATTTTCTGCAGTTTATTTGCTTGCCTGTTTCAATAACACTATGTGGAAGGGATTATTTGGTGCCACTTGGAAATGGGTTGTTTCATTTTAAAACATTTAATATCACAAGCAGATGTGAAAGCCGCACGGTCATAAAACGGGACGTATCATCAGTCTGGTCCACTCTGAAGTGAACTGGAGTGAGGAACACCCCGAGTCTTTGCAAACTTCAGAAGTAAAGCCTATTTTAGCCTATGTGCAGACATCTATGTCTGTTTCTCTGCAAATTTCTTTTGTTTCCTCTGGTTTGGTTCCTATTAGTGGGGAAGCCTTTGCCTCTCGCTTTCTCTCTGATGTTTCCGCGGGCGACAGGAAGTGGAGAAGAAAGGCTGAGGAGAGCAAGGCGCTCACCCCCACCTCAGCTCAGACTCCTTGCTTGCTTGTGCCGAGATTTGCTCGGCCACAAAGACCGAGCTTAAAGCTCTGCATTTAACTCGCAACTAGTACAGCCAGTGTCTCAAGTGCAAGTCATTATTTTGTCTGCTCGTCCAGCTAATTAGAGAAACAACTCGAGGCCGGGGAAGGTAGAAGATAGACAGGCCGGGGCATAACCTAGCAAAAGCTGACGGTGTATAGGGAGAAAATGAGGTCACAGTGAGGCGCCAAGAAATGCGCTGGCCAGCAGGGGAAACTCACTAGAGAACGAGTTCAGGAAGGGCGTGCAGACAGGCAGGCACCTGTGTGGCCCAGTCTCTCCCATGTCACACTGTCTGTCACATCATTCCCACAGCAGGCCCCATCTTCGTGATGGATGAAGAGTTGCTGTAGTTCTTTCTCCTCTTCTCTGTGTCCATGCATTTCACTAACTTGTATGTGTGGGAGTGTTTCCATGTTGCCTAAATCTTCCCTCAGGGGTCATCACACTTTCCTCAGTGAAATGAAACTTGACCCCACAGTGGAAAGGCATGTGTTGCAGGGAGTTTGTGGTGTGGACAGTTATACAACTGTGTCGGCTTGTCAGTTACACTGAGGAAGAAACTTCTGTGGCCTTGGGGGGTTTTCGGTGGAACACCCCAAAGCATCACCTATGGTCTGAGGCAGAAAGGAAAATTGATATTAATATCACATAGAAAGTGTCAAGAGATTCTAGGAAATCAGTGAGGAAAAAAATCAGGAAAAGAAAATGAGAATATAATTGAAATCCACCCTTCTGGTTGCAAACTATGCTCAGAGCCTTAGAAAGTAGAATAAAATGGTGATCTGGAGAGCTACTCGCCCATGAAATGAGGATTTTGTGTGCAGGGGAATCTTCTTCAATCCACTGAGTCAGAACCTGGGTTAGTGCCATGCTTCAGGTGACAGATGTCAAAATATCTTCAAGATTAACCAAAAGTGCTGCTTAGCAAATACAAATATTAAAACAATCATGTTCCAGAAGCACAGCTTTCCCGCCAGTGACTAATCTATACTGTATTTCTACCTCAGCCATCACACTTGAGATGGAAAAAGACATTGTGTTTTGCAGCTCTATTATGTTCATGTCAGAAGATGATTAGAGTGATAGAGAGGTTTATAATGCGTCATGCTTTCCCCCTGAAAGGCACATTTCTCCTAGAGCTGTTTAATATTTCATTCCTAATACACTCTATGATATAAAAAAATCTGAATCTTGTTACTTTTTGTTGTATAGGTAAGAAAACATCACTTTGGAATTTACACAGTAACTGCACTGGTGCCACTTAAAATAAGTAGTGGATAATGTAACCTGGCATCTATCAGAATTCTGCATGCTTTTGTGATTCCTAAAACATCACCATCAGGTTAAACAAGTAGTCTCCTTTATTAGATGTCACTACCTATGCTGGCCATAACTACACCAAAAGACAGCTTGAACTGAAACCTGCTAATCTTGTCAGTCAGGTTGTGACCCCACTCATATGCCCCCGAAAAAATAAAATGATCACAAAAACACTTCAGAGACTATTCAGATGAGGAAGAATATGGAAACTTTTGTATTGTGCTTTTGAGGAAAACACGCACTTCTCCAAACTGAAAACTAGGAGGCAAGGTCACAGGGTGGGCTTTGTGTCTCACTTGCGTTTTGCTCCTGAGGAGGACACAGGCACCCGGCTGGATTCCCGGGATACCCGGCGTGCTCAGGCCACCGATGCTCACCTGCCCGCCTGCAGAGCCTGCCCCTGGCTGAGGTGAAGCGCAGGATACAGCGGCAGGTTCCCACGCAGCACCCTCCTTCCCGACACAGAGCCCCTTCCTTCCTACCCCTGCCCCTGCCCCGAGCTGGCCCACAGCAGACTTCCCGCAGTTCCTGAAGCCCACGGCACCTTTCTAGGAGGTTAAGTTCTCTGTGAAGTCTTGTTAGACTCTGGGAGGCTCCTTATTTTGCCACAACCCCTGGTCACACTGTGTTACACGGATCAATTTCTCCGGCTCCTTTATCAGGCTGCAAGCTCCTCACGGCCCTGGCTCGGCTGGGTCACGTGGCAGGAACCAATAAACATTCTTTAATGACTCAATATGTGTGTGTGGAAATCAATTTACTTTTGTTGTTTATTGTGCAGTTAAAAGGAGGAAAATACAGGAAGGGGAAGTAAAATATAATTAAGATGTGTTATGTATATATGCCAATAAATTTTTAAAAAACAATTAAAATTACTAGGCTCTCACTTGGCCTTCTCTCTCTCCTTTGTAGCATCTGATGAGTGTCAAATGTTTCAAAATTACCACAAATTGCCTTAATTAAATTGTGGATTTTGAAAGAATTCCAATCAATCACTTAAAATCATTTATTCATGGGCAATGTTCATTAGACAGTTTTATATTTTCATTTAAAATACATTTACGTTATAAATATATTTACGTGAGTTTTCTTTATATAACAAATACATTTACATCTGTTTATGTAATAAAATAGATTTAAGTATATTTACATTAAATTGCTAAGTATACAGTCAGATAATTTAAATTAATATAGAGTGAAATGTAATTTTCCTGAGTCAATGATATGAACCAAGAGATATAGAGAGATGAGTCAGTTGAAGACAAAGAACAATTATAAGATTGCCTTTCTATTAACGATTCAGTTTATAACTTCTTTTCCAAATTGGCACAGTATTTCACGGTAGTGACTGGCGTCTACAGTTTTAAATTTCCACTTTTGAAAAATATTCAAGACAGCAACTGGGACTGCAAAATGGAAGTTTAAGGGGTAGACTTTTCTCTTTTAGAGATAAGTAACCTCTGAACTTCCTCTGCAGAGCACCTGGCCACACCCCCCACTTTAGGTCCAAAGCCTGACAAAGTAAGAAGGTGCCAGCTTGCAGGTCCGGTGCCTGGCGTTTCCACAGCACAGACAAAGGACTGAGCCAGAGAGGATGGGGGTGACAAGCACAAGCAGAGACTCACACACCCTCTGTTCTTCTGTGCCTCTTGCACCTTACTGTAAAGATCCTTGCCCTCCTCCCCAATGCGAGGGTCATTTGAGGCCAGTCGCCCTCCCGCCCTTCAGAATTAGCTTTGAACAGGTCCTCTTTCCTTGGCCTCCTTTGATTCAGTCAACAGTGGTCAGACAGACTAAGCAGATGACTCCCAATGGCTAGTGACAATACCTCCACCAGCTCAGTGTAGGAGGTATGAACTGGGAAAGTTTTAGCAAATTAAAATGGCAAAGGACTCCTTCCAGACTCAGGCGCTGGCTCTGGCATCACTAATTCTGCCCTTGCTGGAGTTTAGAGCCCCCACCATGGTGCCCATCTGAGAGCTTTTGCCATCACTTCTGTGATCTGGTTCCAGAACACCAGCCTTGATCACAGATTTTGACAAAGACCTGACTGAATGGTAAAGCTTGACACATATTTAGAAAAACACCAAAACTACCAAGTTTCAACCATTTGGAAATGGTTCCACCACTTAAAAACAACAGGAATCACCTTTGACTGTGTGACGAGCAGGAAGTGCATGGGTGATGTGTTTGCTTAGATTCTTCTCTTCAAACGTTCACGCTGCGTTCAATAACCATTTTACCTAGGCTCTGGTGGCTTTAAAACAAGTGTGCAAATTCTTTGACCAGCTTTCTAACACCCAAAGTCTAAGTCCCTTCCTCTTGATCACAGGCTGGCCATAGGAAGACAAAGATGAAACTGACTGATAGGCGTTCCCTGACATCTGAACCTGGGTCCCAGGGCAGCTGCTCTCTGCCTCTTTCTATCTCAGTTGCTCTCTGCTTTCGTTTCTCTCTCTCTCTCTCTCTCTCTCTCTCTCTCTCTCTCTCTCTCTCTCTCTCTCTCTCTCTCTCTCCCTCTCTCTCCCTCTCTCTCTCTCTCCCTTTCTGTCTGGATCTCTGTCCCTGTCTCAATCTCTGCCTCTCAATCCCTCACCCTTCCTCACTCCCTCTCTCAGAAAGAATGGTTTCTGAGACTGGCCACTGTGCTGTGAGGAAGGCCCAAGTTGCCAAGTACAATATTAATACTGCGTTTCATAATAGTATTAATGCTATGTGATCAGTCTTGGCAGTGAAATATATGTGGGATATGTTTCCTTCCTGAGTAATATAATGAAAAACTCATGTTTCTCTCTTGTACAAGAAATGAAAGATGGAATTGGACACAGCTGTAGGATACACCTATTGGATGGTGCTCTCTCTGTCTCTCAGAAAGTTCCTGAAAGAATAACAACAACCACAAAAAGTGCATACTGAAGGGCTGGAGATTTAGCTCAGTGGTTCTGGCTTCTGCCTAGCAAGCACAAGGTCCTGAGTTCGATCCCTGTAACCATACACAACAATATCTACTGGGTGTGGTGACTCATGCCCACCAGCAATCAGTACCACATACCACAGTGCCAGGTATGGTGACTCATGCCTATAATCCCAGCACTCAGTAGGCAGAGGTTGGAGAATTGCTGAGTTCAAGACTTGCCTGGTCTACATAGTGAGCTCAGGGGCAGCCTGAACTACAAAGCCAGACCCTATCTCAAAAAACAAAACAAAACAAAATAAAACAAAACAAAAAACACACTGAAGTTCTTGTCACATAAATCTTACTAGACTTTTACAGGAAGTATTTTGAAATGTCTGGGAAGGTATAAAAAATAGTAAAATAAAAATCCTACAGCCTTAGTTTAGGCTTGCGCCATTTGTGTACAATGTTCTCATTCTCTGAAACCACAGTTTTTGCTGAAAAAATTCTGGATACCTGAAAACATCGAGCAATTGATTTTCCTTCACCACAACTTCTCCTTTTATACTTTACTTCCATGTTGAGCCTACTTAGATGAAAAGTGCATTTGGATAGGTTATCCACCTCATGATGCAGCTGAGGCAATGGTATCAAATATTGAAGAATAAGAATGCCTTTCTGACTGCCCAGATAGGATGTGTAACATTTAAATTCATAAATTCTATTGATGTTCTGACGGAACAAATTGTTCAAATTGTTCCTGCTTTTACCTGGATGTGGAGGCAAGTGAGAAGCAAGCCATAGCAAGGAAGAAAAATCATGATATTCATGCTTAGAATAGAAGAAAGAGTAGGAAGAGTCTGTTTCTTTTGTTCCATTTTTCTCTTTCTTTGTCTTTCTTTCTTTCTTTCTTTCTTTCTTTCTTTCTTTCTTTCTTTCTTTCTTTCTTTCTTTCTATTTTGTTAAAAATTGGTAGTTCCACCCCCCCACTCCATCCTGTGCACAAAATGTGATCAGGATCAAGGATACTACACGTTTGTCTTTAGCTGGGTATCTGCAAAGAGAATCCAGAAAATCTTCAGCTTTGATTTTATTTTCTATAGGGCTGACTGCTTAGCTCCGTTAACACTGATGACAAAAGAGCTATTTTTGGTGTCTCTAGGAAAGAGAAGCTGGAGCCTGTTATTTCCAGTGATCCTGCTGCTCAAGGAGAATAGTGCCCACAAAGTCACTTTCCATCAAGTAGCACCGATTCCCTTGCTGCCGTAGGGTTATTCTTTAGCCTCCCGACTTGGTCAAAGGTGCAGGACGTCGAGAGTGAGCCGTCTCTGCTGGCTGCCTGATTCCAACAGAAGGAATCAAGGACATCTCACTCTTTTTGTTGCTTCCCACATTATGCAGTTTAAAAAAAAAATTTTTCTAGTCTTTATTCTTAAGTGTTTAACAAACAATGCATTTTAGCACCTCATCATGAGGTCTTGTTTGGAAACATATTCCCTTTATTTTTTTTTCTAATTTTTACTTGCATAAACAGATAATCTCTATAATTAAATTAAACTTTGGCTCCTTTCAAGGAACCCAAGAAAAACTGCTGTGAGGCCACCGCACTGAGATTCCCCATAGAGCATCCTGTAGATCCATAATTTAGTACCACACAGCTAACAACAGTGGTGGATATAGCCAGTGTCAGACCCCAACAAAAACTGCAAGAAAAAAAATGCACAAAAACTGCGATTTACAAGAAAAAGTAATGTCAAGGAGGCTGATTCCATCGGTGATAACAGAGTGAACTTTCTGAAATGTCTAGCATTATTAGGCAGGGTAAATTTGGGAAGCTCAGTAGAAATATAATTAAGATAATTTGAAGACTAGTTTATGTCAATCCTGAGAAGAGAAGTTGAAATAATTACAAGGTTATAAATTGGGGCAGTGGACCACATCACTTTAAAATTTAATTGGGAAGATATGAAAATGATATGCAAAAATTGGGATATGTTTGAGTAGGGGAAAACTAGTGATGGGAATAATAGTATTACAATATTTGAATAAGGTAATGGAGATGAGAAAGCAAAGTGAATTTATGTTTCTACAGAAGAAGGATTTCAAAATAATTAGGAAATAGAGACTAAAGATCAAACATTTTAAAGAAAATATCTGTTCTGGCACAATAACAGATCAGGAAAGCCTTGGGAGAAAATGCTTACTTAGCGTTTTCAAGAGGAAGTTGACTGGAGTCTCTGCAGCTGAGAGGGAGGCACATTTTGGCACAATCAAAACCAGCCCACTCAGATCAGTTGAACACTTGCATGAGGATGAGAGGTGCAGTCAGCAGGAAGGTGGCGAGGGAAGCTGGGAAACCCATGGAGATTTTGAGTAACCGAGTGACAGACGCAGTAAAAGCCCAGGATGAATGAGGAGTAGCAGGTTGCACATATGGGAGGAACTGCAGGAAGCCGTGGACCTCCTGGATAAGCTCTGCGCCAGAAGCCTGCTTAGGAGACAGCCAAGTGAAGACGCGGTTAGTGCACACTCACGTCTGTGTCTACATCTACATCTGTATCTATGTCTGCTGATAAAGCATCTGTTGTTTAATGTTTGGAAAATTGAGGCAATGTGATGAAAGAGAAGGCTCAGGACTAAGCAACCTTAGAAGAGGCAACTGGTGGGTGGAAAGGAGAACCACAGAGAAACTGCCAAAGAGCAGAAAGACAGAAGGACGGCATCGCAACACTCAGTGAAGGTGAGGTGGAATCTGAGCTGCGTCTGTTGGACCCGGCGAAGTGAAGGTTATGGGTACCAGTGGTGAGAGGTGGGCTTGGTATAGAGCTGAAGTGGCTGGAGTGTGCTAAGGAAAAGGTGAGCAGCTTCCGCAAGGAGTTTTCTTGCAAAGGGAGCAGGGACGGGGCAGCAACCGAAAGGAAGGGAGACATCTCTAGGAGGAATTGTTTTATTCTCAGTACCAGCAGAGATCCTGTTTAGGCAGAGGCACGGCAGAAATGGGCGGTGCTGAGTAAAGGGAGAGACTTCTGGAACAAGACTCTTGAGTAGATAAAGGGCCACGGAAGCACAGAGATCAGTCGACTACAGAGGGTGGAGAAGATGGCTATTATCTGATTGCTTCACTTCTTAATGAAGCAAAAAGGGGAAAAGCATGAGAAAAAGAAAGAATCCATAAGGTTCCCGGAAGAAGAATGTTTTGAAATATTCTACTAATGGGAAAGAACAAATTAAAAGAATACAGCAGAGGATTTGAACAATACAAAGTGCTTACTCAAATTAGTGACTCAAAAATAAATGTCTTTTTTTTTTTTGTTTTTTGAGACAAGTTCTCACTTTGTAGTTCAGGCTGGCCCCGAGCTCACTATATAGCCCAGGCAAGCATTGAACTCATAACAATCCTCCTGCCTCTGCCTCCCGAGTGCTGGGATTACAGGCATGAGCCACCACACCTAGCAAAATGTTATCTATGAATTCTGACTGGATAAAAAAGTCTATATTTACATTGAACTGCTTCAACACACCAGTAAGTTGGACTGAAATATGAAATTAATTGGGTTAGAGTATTGCCAGACTGATATACACATAATAGAGAGGCCAAATTTTTTTTCAAAGGTTTTTGCAAGGAAGGGATTTATTGATAATACTGTTAATAAAACTAAATTGGTTGGGGAAGAAATGAGTATTCAAAATCTAGTATGAACATGGAAAATTGTGTAGGGTTGGGCAGGTAGATTCTAAGATAGCCTTCATTATCTTTGTCCACCAATGTCTCTAATAATATTGTCATATTCCAAGGCATAACAGCAGGAGAAACAGTTCTTCTAACTCCTGATGAAGCTCAGAACTGGATTCTTCCCAGGGCCTCATGCAAATAGCTCAGCTTCACTGCAACAGTGATTTCAGACTATTGTGCAACCCACTTGAGGCTGCTCATGTTTCTGCTATGCAAACCCCACAAGCCATGGATGGTTGTTAAGTAAATAAGTTTGTGATAGTTGAGCATGTGGCAATGGAAACCCAACATAAATGTAACGGGTCGTAGATTTTATTAGAATAGAAAGATTGGGACCGATATGGAGGAAAGAGTCAGGAATTAAATGCTTGAAACTGAAATTTTCAAGAGAAGGAGGTCTTCAGTGATAAAACAATGGTAACATATGAAGAAGCACAAAATGTTATGAAACTCTGTGGGAAAAATCTTGCAGAGGAGAAACAGCAGGCACCATGGATACCGAGAGATAACAGAGAACCTGGCACTAGGTACTGGTGTCCATGTCTTCTGAAGCTTCTGGTACTATGCTTATCCTACAGTTACCACTTCCTTTCTGGTTTTTAAGTGCTTTTCATTGTCTTCTTCTAAAATACACTTTTATTTTTGTACATGTCTAAATTTGCTTTCAAGACAAATTGTCAGCGACTGGGCAGTAGCCACTTCCTTGCTGCTGGGCGAGATACCTGACAGCCACAACGTGAGGCTGGAGGTGGTTGATGCAGGGCGTGGCTTCAGAGGCTGCATCCATGGTCATGTGAGCTGACGAGAAGATAGGAGCACCTTGGTGGATCGCTCACTCTAGGCGCTCAGGATCGGTGCTCACAGAAAAACGCTGGTGAGAGATATACCTTCCAGAGCCATAGCCCAGGGCCCAGCTCTGACTGACCCGACCTCCTCCCTGTACAGGAAGTTGCAAACATCAACAAAAAACCCACTGATGAGCAGGGCCTGCCTGACCCACTGCTTCAGGGTTCCCTTTGGCTAGTCAAGTCGGGCATTAAGATCTATGGGCACAAACGTGTTTACTTATTTGTCAAACACTTGAAAGGGGGAATTGAGTGTTATTTATTGATGATTATTCAGAGCTTAGCCAGGTGGTTGATTCTCTCTTCTAGATCGAACCAGTGTTTGTTGCATACAGCCATATTAAAATATGCTAAATGTCTAATATTATACACACATGCATGTTTCTTTGTATTAAATTTAACTTATTTTACTAGCTAAATAATTCACTTTCTATCCAATTCATCTTGTTAGTTTTGTTAATGCCCTTTGGGGGCTTCTGTTACATGCTGAGGGTCGCTTTCTGGGACTGTATCCCCTTCGCCACACTAAGTAGAGTGCACTTAGTGTTGTATAATTACTCAGATTATAATAATTTGAATACAGACTCATCTAACCTGACTGCCTCATTCAGCAATTAGTAGAACCAAACAGATTATATATAATTTGATAGAAAAACGGAAGCACATTTTGAATATGAATTTTTCAAAGTTCAGAGTGTATATTTTCATGGCTTTAAAACTATTATGTCTAATTGAACACAGAAGTGAAAATGGTAATAAAAGTGAGATGTATAAAGTGTAGATAAGCTTGAGTTTAGCTCTTTTACAATTACAACTTTCGTAGCCATGTCAGCAACACTTAGATGTAATGTCTAGAAACAGACTATACAGAGAAATGAAAGCAAATTCTTTTTTTTGTTATATGGTGAACTTATAATCCAAAGTTCCTATCTATAATTTCCTGTGTGGTTAGTACCTTGATCTCACCAGGATTATTGTCTGTGAAATGATAACAAGTATAAAATAGAATTTCCCACTGAGACAAAGAAATTCTATTGAATAACTCTGAAAGATGACTTCTACCCTTAAGTTTATTGTAAGTCTCTGTACCCATTGGATTTAGTTTCCCTTTCTCTGGGAGCTGTTTCCCCAGGGTCACATATTTGGAGCCGCAGGCATTAGATACTGCCAGCCCTGCGGTTCAAGGAGATTAGAAGCTCTGGCCTCCCAGAGTGGTGTGCACACAATAGGAATGTAATAAGAACACATGTTATGTCCATACAGACACATTCTCATGCCTTTTGTACACTGACTGGATGACTTCAGCCCTGTAAATATATACATTCTGATTTAGTTGAGAGCAGACTGTCTCCTATTGCTATTCTGCTGTCCTTACATTTTGCAGTTATCTTTTTAAAAACAATGTCACCTCTTAACAGAAAATAACATCCCCACACATGCAGACAAGCATATTTTTCTAAACTAAATGTTTGACAATAAAATACTCTGATATTTTGAGGTCAACTAGCATGAGCCTAAAATTACTAGGTTATTTTGCACAATATTTTAATGGTTGTATAGTACAGTATTTTACTTTCCTGTATGTAAAGTACAAATATTTGACATTTAATGTGAAATTCTTTTTTGAAAAATTATATATGTTGTATAAGGATTATTTTTGTATTACTTTTATGCTTTAATTACTTTTTCACACACACATACATAATACACATGTGTGTGTATTTATACATTGTATCTGGGATTGAATTTAGGACCTTGCACCTGCTAGGCAGGTGCTGTGGAGCTGAGCTAAATCCCTGGCACTTTCATATATACACACATGTATATTTAATGTCAAAAAGTCCCTCGCATAACTTTAAATCAGTCTCATTATACTGAATACTAATTCCTAGGAAACTGTGTTCTACTAAATATTCATATTATTTGGAATATCCACTACAATCTTTTGGTCAAGAAATAATTGTTTTGGGGCCAGAGATTTAACTCAGTGGTTCTGGCACCTGTCTTGCAAGTGCAAAGTCCCAAATTCAATCTCTGGAAAAAAAAAAAAAGAAATATTTGTTGTGACCAGATAAAGGAAAACTTTCTGCTAGAGCTACTGCTACCACCTCTTAAACACAGTGCTAGACTGTGGACACTGTCTTCTGTAGGACTGAACCACCCCCTATGCTCACATTCAGTTTATAGGTAAGAAAATACCCTTCCCACAGTATACTCCCTGTTCTGGAAGAATTTCTTGGAGCTGGATTTTCCTTGTAAGAATTTATCTTAACTTCTCCTTGTAATCTTGGCAGGACTGCTAATTATGCAGCTTGCCCTCTTCAAACTGTACATGCAGGTATGACTTGGACTTTGAAAGAAGTGGCTTAATTTCTGAAAATTAAGATGAATGGCAGCACACCTAACATGATGACTCTCCATCTCTAAGCCAGTGATCTTTGGAGCTGTTCTGGCCTCCTTCCTTTCTGAGGGTGGCTTTGCATGTTCTCTTTTGTCTTAGGTATGCCATGTACTTCCAACACCTTCCATTTCTCCTTATCTGTTAGTTTCTTATGTTTCCGGACAACAAAGAGCTCTGCCAGGACAGGCCCTACAAATGGGTCAGAGGCCAGTGCACGATTCCCACAGTGCTCTGCAGACAAGCTCTGGTTCTAGATGTGCAATTCCAAGCTCAGAGTATACTTGGGACACCCTGGATCAGACTGGGAACCGAGAATGACAAATAAGAAGAAATCCACCCCCATACATGTGGCACGGGGTGTCCTGCTTGTGCCCTTACAATTATCATCATGTTGTTTACTATGCACTGGGGACACGAACTGGTCCCAGTGGGTTGGGTTGATCCCTAACTAATGTCTGGGCTTGTAGTTTACATACAAAGCTGTCCCAGATCTGACACACAACTGCTTTACATATAAGCCTGAAGGGAGTAAACTCCAGAACATCTACATGGTCATCCGCTCACTCCGAGGATCATCACACATAACTGTGTAAGTCCTAGTGATAACTAAGGCATCTCGAACTGTGCAATCTATTTGGTTATTCTATCTGGTGTGAATACTGATTTGCTGATTTTCTCAATATCCTTCAGATGTGTAAGCCCTGTTTGATTTTACAGTCTTTTGATCAGTTTGAACCAAGTAATAGTGTACCATTCTAGTAGGTGACCAATCATGATTTTTATATATTGACCTAGTTAAATGAAATATTTTCATAATTTTATGCTACATAATATTTTTTCCACTTGAACACAGTGATCTTCTGACAAGAAAAAAGTAATTAAAAGGTGTAAAACTTAAAAAAGTTAATTTTCCAATTTTATAGTTGTGGTATTTTTGCATGTGATTTTAAATAGAATTAGATGTCTATAAGACTTGGTTTCTAAATATAACCCTTTCATATAACTTTTGATCTTAATATTCTATCTTAGATACATTGTTATTATATTGATATCAACAAAATATTTTATTATTTTATTTTATTTGTGGTACCAGGATGAAACTCAGGCCATTGCACTTGAGCTAAATGCCCAGCCCTAAAGCCTGTTACTTTAACTTATATGAAAGTTGAATGCTACAGATTCAGTTATTTTTAAAACTAGAAGGAAATTTAAGCTAAAGTAATCCAACTTTTAACTTTATAGATATAGAATTGAGATCCAGATGATGTGGACCCACTTGCCAAAACTGTGCCTCTTTAAAGACTCTGTATGGGTGGGGGATTTAGCTTAGTAGTTCCAGAACCTGTCTGGCAAACATGAAGTGCTGAGTTTGAACCCCGTATCTAAAACTAAAACAAACAAAACAACCAAAAAAACCCAAACAAACACCAACCAAAACCCCTCAAATAAATAAATAAATAAATAAATAAATAAATAAATAAATAAATAGCAACATAGAGAACTGTTTTATAAAAAGACTTTATAAATGCCCTAAAATATCTTGCAAATGTAATGTGTAAAATAGCATAAAATAATTCAGAAACTTGTGATATAAAATAGAAAATAATATGCTTACTATTTTTACTTTAAATCTTATTTTCTCTATGATGCATATATGTTTGAAAATTATAAGCACATTATAACTAAAAATTATAAGCAAAACTTATAATTATAATTACTGAAAATTATAAAATTACTGAGTGAAAATTAAAAGTAAAACACAAAATGTTCATTGTGTGAGACAAGATACTCTGATGTCATGAATCCTGTCTGACAGGATTACATAAACTGTAAAAAAAACCTTCGGAACATTGTTTATATCTGCCATCATTCGCTTATTACTCTATCTTCTCTGTTAAACAATAGCATCAATTAAAATTGAAATAGTGAAAAAGAAAAGGCGCCTAAGAGTTTCACATTTCTATTTATCTGCATTCCTCCTGAGGAAAAAGAAAATGAATTTGATAGATTGCTTAATGTGCCTGACCTTATTATGAAGTATTTTGCATTTATATTGAAGAGGTTGAAAAGAATTAGAGATCGATGCTAAGAAAGTCATGGCCGTTCATTCATTCTCATTTTAGGTTTTCTCTTCCATAAATATGTACCATGAATTTGCAGAAATCCTGCTCAGAGAGCTTCCCAAGAAGACAGGCACCCAGACAGAGGGTGGGGAGGCCTGAGACAAGGTTTCAGAGAAGTCCAAAGGCCAGCGACTGGGGCAGGGAAACTGACTGGAGTGTAAAGCCACGTGGATGGCAACCCTAGGTCTTGGCCTTGGCACCTGGCCGTGGTTCAGGGAGTGGGAAGCTGTGGTGGGGCCTTGGAGCAGGGAGAATAGGGATGGAGAGGAGCACATGAGCAAGCATGTCCAGGCCAGGGCAGCAGTCCTGTGAACGTGCACCTCGATTATTAGTGAAATGTGTGCAAACACAGTGTCTTGGGTGGGCGTGGAGAGATAACTGTGGTGACACCAGTCATCATTGTGGCACCATGTGAGGAAGGCTGGGCAGAGTTGCAGGAAGTGTCCTGGGAGAATTCAGACTGCTCACTTGAGTAACTGCAAGGAAGGTTCCCACTTACACTTGTGCTAGGAAATGTCTGGGGCTAAAGTGGACCCTATTTTATGCACAGTTATCACAATTATCTCTTGGATACTCAAGTGGTTACTTAAGAATAACAGTCCAAAATTCAAGTTAGGATTTCAAGGCAGCTGTTCAGGCCAACTACAAAGTTTAGTGCTGTGGGCATATTAATGTTCAAAGGTAACATTTAAAATCCTGACTTTAAGTGAGTTCAGGGAGGGACTAAGTGTAGGTACAGTAGCAAATACACCCAAGGACCAAAAGGCACAATTCTTGCTGTCAAGTGGGTGAAGAGATGGTAAGTAACCAGCAAAGGAGATGGAAGGAACCGCCTGAGGTCAGGGCGAGCCAGTATTGTGTGGTAGTTTGAAATCAAAGGAAATATTTTGAATGTGGAACAAGTGATCAGCTGTGCAAATACTAGTGTTTGCTGATGAAGAAGTGTAAAAACTACCATTGAGTAGTCTTACACGGTTTGGTTGGAATTATTGGCATGTTTAAGAGAATGAGCCGAGAGAGCTTGGGAATGGCAAATATTTGCTTTCGTTTTGAAGAGAAGTGGGGAAAGGAATAGTAGCTAGAAGCTGGAACAAGACCAGAGAGGTTCACTTATTCTGTGTGCTCACATAGTGAATGCAATGATTTAATAAGAATAAAACGAGAGGAAGGATAGTTTTATAGAACTGTATACCTAGTCACTTTTCTAATGAGTTTTGTACAGTTTAATTTTAACTTTATAGGATTGTAAAATTTCTCAGCCTTGGTCGATTGCAAAGTTACAGATCCATAGAGAGCTGGGTGGCCCAAAATGGCCCAGTACAATATTAGAAGTTTATGCAGTCAGCTCTCCGCCCTCCCATCAGAGCTGTAACTCATCTTTGAGGACAGCCATGATGGTGAGACTGAGTGGACACTGGAAGGCTGGCACAGCTGAGAACAGAGCTGCTGAGTGTGACTTTGATAGTGGTGACTTAGGAGTGTGGTAGTTGACACCGCTCTGGGTGTATAGATGAATTTGTCTGTCAGAGCAACATAAGCTGTCGAGTGTAAAAGGGTAGGAAAAGTGGGCAATTAGTTATTCCCAAACTGCTGCAGTACACAGCTCAGTTGTAAACACCATCGACGGCAGTAAAACGCAAGCAAAGCACAATGCTCTTAATGATAGAAACAGGATGACGAAGGCTGATACTGAGTTGAAACAGAGAAGAGTTACATCCTGATAGTTCATAACAGGAAGTCAACGGTGACATCGAAATTGACAAGTAAAAACAGCATGAAACTGTGCTTTAGAAACATGTGAATATCACAAGCAGCACAGTACAGAACAGCTTCTTGGGAATGTGGCGGGCAGGCAGAGAGCAGACAAGGAGACAGCTTCTCACGTGAGGCACACGCTGCTGCTTTGAACTCGATGCAAACAGCACGAATAGGAGTGGGGTAGACCACAATGGGCAAAGTTCTCGATGCTGGATAATACTCTTGCTCCACATCTTACAAGAAATAGAAGCAATGAACTAAGAGCTAGTAAGTATGCTCCCCTTCATAAAAAACACTAAGTTTCATTTGTTAAATTACACATAGCTGTTGTGTTTAAAATATCCAGGGCTGGTGGAGAGAGAAGAGAATCACAAGTTTAAGTCCAGCCTGGGCAGTTTTGCAACTCAGTGAAACACTGTCCCAAAATTACTAATCGAGTGAGACCCTATCTCAAAATTTATTAAAAAAAAAGAAAAGAAAAAAAAGGAAAAGAAATGTAGAAAGCCAGATTGGCCTAAGACCCTGTTTAAATCCTCAGTAACTCTCCCAATTAGTATTCATTAGTAACAAATTATTTTTTAGGTCTGCTGTTATTGCAGAGGGCTTTTGGGGGTAGTAAAGGCAAGAGTATTTTTTTTTAACAAAACAAAAACAGCAATTATGATTGATGCACTGTTGGCTTCCACATGCTAACTCTGCATTTAAGATTCTTTTTATCAATATTTATAAGTGAGGTTGATGTGAAATTTCTTTAGTACAGTTTTCATAAGCATTTTAGACTAATGTTTCACCTGATTTATGAAAGCAATTTGTGAATTTCTCTTCTTTTTTCTGTGCTCTGGCATAGACCCACTTTAAGGAGTTGAAAACTTCCATGAACACAACTTAAGTATGCCTCGGAGAGGACGAGGTCACATCACTGAGGAGTCAGTATCAGCCTTTATTCTTTCGTCTTCAGATTCCTAGATGAAACTCCCAAAGATATAGCAGACTATTTACAGGACACATGGAAGATTCTTGGCCCATGTTGGATAACAGAGTCATTCTCAGACATCAGTTTGTCCTGTGTGGGACTCTCAACTCTGGGAAGAAGGAAGCAGTGGCAGAAAATAAAATCCTCTGAATCCTGCTGGTCCTGTCCAATGAATTCAATACTTCAGCTGACAGGTTATTATAATACCAGACTAGTAGTAGGGATAACTTTCATGGAAATGTTTATGTTAAAAAGTGTAAATAGTAATTTCTTCAAAAATAATAAACTTTAGGGGGTCAGAGATTTAGCTCAGTGGTTCTAGCATCTGCCTTGCAAGCGCAAGGTCCTGAGTCCGATCCTGGTAACCACATACAATGCTGGGCGTGGTGACTCATGCCCACCAGCAATCAATACCACATACCACAGTGCTGGGTGTGGTGGCTCACACCTGTAATCCCAGCACTTGGGAGGCAGAGACAGGAGGATTGCTGAGTTCGAGGCTTGCCAGGGCTACATAGTGAGCTTAGTGCCAGCCTGAACTATAAACCGAGATCCTGTCTCAAAAAAAAAAAATTAAACTTTAAAACAAGTTTTAAACATTTCTTAAATTCCACTTAAAATTTAGTTTAGAATATCTTTGGTACAGAATAAGGAGGCAAAAGAAAGAAGGAAAACAAATTGAATAGTAAACTTCAGATGCATTTTAACATAAGCATAATGTAAGTGGCTATACACGTTAAATGACACAGTTGCTTCAAAATGTATGCTTAGATTGAGCTATCATGAACTATTCGTGATAGCTCAATCTTGGAAATAACCCAAATGTCCATCAACTGGAGAGTGGATAAAGAAGATTTTTTTTTTATAAAATGGAGTATTATTCTGCCATATAGAATGACAAGATTGATTCATTTAGGTGCAAATGGATACACCTGGAGGACACACTAGTAAGTGAAATAAATAGATCACAGGCAAATACCGGATCTTTTCTTTGATATGAGCACCTGCAGATACAAATGAGTTCTAGAAAGTATGACAGTTTTTGTAGAATGGGAAGTTTCCAAAGGAAATTTGGTGTGGGAATGTAATGAGGGGAAGGAATAAATATGATTCTGAAAGAAAATAAAAGAGCATGTATATAGGGGGTGGGGAGGCATGGGTGGGTAGGGATATGGATAAAAATGAGAATTAACTTGTGTCGTATATTGGTACAAATTCCCCGATGTTATGTGTTATTGTGAGATGTATATAAATTGTACCAGTAAAGAATTTTAAAAAATGTATGCTTAGTACCCATGTAAGTTGAACATTAGTGAATACCTGCACAGTTACTATACAAGTAAAGCCTTAAATTTCATTTACTTACAAATTACATCATTTTCTACAATTTTTTTAAAAAATGCAATTCCTGTAACCCAATAGATTGGCTCATAGCATCTCTGTGTACAACAGAAGAAAAGCTAAGTGAGTGTGAATTTTTAAATAACTATGACCAGGTCAGTTTATGAATGTGGGAAAGTCTTTCTTCTTTTTCTTTTTCTACTTCATTTACATTTGCATTTTGAAGGTTAAACAGGAACAAATAATATACCAAAAATTTATCTGACAGCTACCTCTGTGTCCTGTACAACTAGCATACATTTGGAATCTCTAGCAAACATTTTCTAGTTATGTTTTGAAATCTAGTTTTTTTTTAAAGAATACAAAATATAAATGAATATCATTATAAACAGCTTATCCAAGATGGTAGGAATTTGGTCACTAATATAATAAATCCCTGGAGTTGTGCTGGTCAATCCTTCTATAAATAAATAAATAATAAAAATATATGAAATACATATTTTATACAAAATGATCTACAAACAACTTGTTACAGTGGCTTTTAGGATGTATTAAGCAGGCAGCCTGTGTTAAAGTGGAAAAACACACATACCGTGACCATTAAAAGGATTCATCGGTCTCTATCTGCTTGAGTCTCCGCATATCCACACAACCTGAGATTGCCAGGAACAGCATGGGTTTGTGGGTACTGCCAACAGCAAAGCACAGGAAAGAATTCACCCTGCACAGCCAGGAGCACCTGCCACTTGTAAGAAAGAGAATTTATTGTTATTTGCTAGCAGTGGAGAGGTCACTTGTCCTCTTTAAATTTAAATGCTTCCTGCACTTGGAGGATATAATTATGAATTTAAAAAAATTACAGGTCTAGCTGGCTTGCTCTGGCTAAACTTTGAGAAGATGAGGCAATTCAACATGCCCAAGGAGTTGTTTATGGAAGCAAATCAGTAGAAGTGGGAGGAAAGAAAAAAGGAAAATTACCGCGTATCTTCTTCGAGTTGGTAAAAAAGATGGTGAAATATTCATTGCAAATTACAATTTTTACATTGTAATTAGAGATTGCATTGTAAAATAGAGATTAGCATCAAAAGCTAGCACGAATTACCCAAAATATTTGGTAACCCAGCTGATTAACTGATCAGACATGGCAAACATGGATAAAGAACATGAGAGGATAGGTCAGGCCTCCTGCCTGCCCAGCCTTCAGGGTAATTAGAGGCGGGAAATGGAGGAAGTTTTATGGCCCTTCCCAGAAAGAGGCTCCTTCCTTCCTTTGAAATGCCATCCTAATTTATCTCTGTCTTTCTTATGCTGGAGATCATTATCTATACGTTTTGGTTATGTTAATAACTTAAGATCATTAAATATTAATTTGACCCAAAGTTATTTGATAACATCTTTCCCCTTTTTGTCTGCACAGCTTCTCCAAAGAGAGGCTTGCCATGCGTCTTTCCCAGACCTCTTCTCCGTGGCTGTGCTATTATGGGACTTTTCTTTTGCTTGTCATTATTTTATTTACTTTCTACACTTTGTCTGTCTCACTTGGTCCGCAATATAAGCATACAAGGTCAGGAATGTCAGGCATGGGGAAATCATGTGTTCAAGACACGTGCTTATTTCACTGCACCTCATGCTGGCATCCGCATGTGCTGCACCCTGAAGTGCAAGCTCTGTCCCTTCTCTGCCATGGTGATGTCGGCTGAGGGCATTTGCGGCACTGTTGTCAGTGGGCAGATAAGGACCAAGTCATGGTGTTGGTTCCCCCTCTGCTCAGACCTCCCTTCCTTGTTTTAGACTGTACATGACAAGTGTGTCTGTGTTTTTCTCACGACCTTTTTTCTGCCTCTCCTCTTTACTTCCCCTTTCCTTAGTTTCCTCAAGACGGGAGAGACCGGGAGAATGGAAATAGAAAGGTTAAACCCTAGTGCCCCCATTTCTTCTTTCTTTGTTGTTTGCCTTTGGCTACTGTCTTTATAATCAGACCTCCCTCTTCTACGGTCCTGCTGTTGGCTTTGGGGCCCCCTCTTTGCAGCACTCAGCACAGTGGTAATTTACTCTTACTTGTTCTTGTGTTCACTGATGTTTCCTCCTATAAAACGGAAACTGCAGAACAGGACAGTCTCTCTTTGCTCTTATATTTTCCCTGTCAATTTCTCAGTGATGTGTGCACCATGAATTTGCATACTTGACAGAAACATCACAGATCACTGAAAAACCAGACTTGCATGTACAGTTGTGCCTGTTTTCATAATTTGTAGTTTAGCTTATTCCTCTTTTTTACAATTTTTTCTCTGTAGTCTCTCTAAAACTATACCAAATCTACAAAAGTTGTCAAAATCAGAATCGGGTCATTTTTTTGTTGTTGTTGAAACTCACCAACAAGTAAAGAAGTGAAGTTGGGAGATTATGAAGGAACGAATCTCTTGCACTTTGCCTGACCTCAAGAACTCTCACAGAAAACTTTGCCAGAACTATCGCCTTGCAAAAAAAGTACCTCTGCAAGGTCGTCTGGCTTGTTTGATCTCTGACTAATGTCATGTCTGTGCCCAAGGCAGTTCCCCTGGTGGAAACTTCCTGCTCATATTCTGAACACTCATAGGTTGCGATGCATACATTTCTATGGCAAAGCTATCCCTGAGGAACGTCGACTAATTTTGGAAAATTTCTCCTGTTCTTTAGGTTGTGACCAATCTTAATGATAATGGTGAACGTTTCTGACCATCCTTGTTTCATTGAGAGTGCTTCATGTGGTATACACTTAAGTATAATATTGACCTTTGAGATGTGTTTTCGCAATTTCCATCACTTACTTTTCTATTTTTAAGAATGGACACTGAATGTTAATAAAGGTTTTTTGACAGTTGTGATGTGGCACCACATTAATTTTAGATTTAATATTTTAAAGCCTGCATCAATAATTTCTGCCCTCAGCTGTACTTTGTTAATATATTATCTTTTTAAAATATCCTTGCAAAGCATATTTTGTTTCAATGCTCTCATGTTTTTCTACTTTCTCTTTAATTTCCTTGTTTCATTTTGGAATATTTCCTGCCCTTATTTTTGATAGTCTTATTTAGTTTCATGAGAAAATATAATTTTACAGTGTTTCTTTTTTGTTGTGTTTTAGATGAGTTTCTTAAAATGAAAATGATTTTCTCCATAAAAGTAAAAAAAGTTGTTGTAATAACTGGTGACTTTACTTCAGTCTCTCAAGGCATTGGTATATTTGGGCACAGGAATATGATTTTGGCAATTGTACTCTCCAAGGGATCCTTGTAAATTATCTGCTTCATTTAAATTTTCACACTCATTTCCTAGATCTTCACAGCACATTCTGGTTTAATACCTTGTGATTCTTCGCATCCTGCCGGAATTTGTGTTATCTCCCTTGTCATGTCCAGTCTGCGGCTCATCCTCCACCTGCCCCCCCGTCCTGGTAGGGAGAAGCCTCACACAAGAGGCCTCATTCACAGCCTGGACTAGCCCCTTTCAGAGGACACTTCTCATGGTTTGGATATAAGTAACAGTCCCCGAGGGCATGAACTGCTAGAGCAGTGTCATTAAAAGGTTGCAGAAACCTCATGAGGTGTGGTCTAGTGAAAAAATCTTATTGTTGGCTACATCCCCCCAGATAGATTTGTGGGCCCCAATTTTCCTTTGTGGCTTCTTTCTGCTCTAGTTTGAGATGTGAGCATTTTACTTTTAAACACATTGTTGTGAAGATGATCACATCATTACAGGCCATGTTAATGAGGCTGCCCCATCTTGGACTTGAATTTTCAAAACTGTGAGCTAAAGAAATCTCTCTTTATTAGCCACTTGCAACAGTTGTGCTAACAGCAAACTGACCAGTACACAATTCAATTGGGCTAGGCAGAAGATTCACACTCTGCACCCGTTTCACTCAACCAGATGCCCAAAAGCAAACCCTGGACCTATAGGCTGCCAATCTAATTTGACCGGAAGTTCCACCATGCCAGCTGAGTACAAACAGCATTGCACTTGAGCTCTTGACCTAAGCATCATCCAAGCACTGAGCTAACACTAGTTCTGTTTTCCTCAATTGTCCATATGGTTGAGGTGATGCCAAACTACACCATAACCATTTATTTCTTATCAGAGCACTCATTATCTTTCCCACATTAGTCAGTGATTCCCTTCATTTCTTACTTCTCATTGTAAACTGGTCTAAGATTCCAAATTGGTACAGTAATCTGTTAAAGCTATGAAGAATTATGTTTTAATATTATAGGAGTTAAACATACTAACTCTTCTCAGCTCGAATTTACAGTGTGTGGCTTAATAAGGATTGTGAGTGGAATTATTATGGAGTCATACTAGTTATTCAATATTTGAGCTGGGTGTGGTGGCTCATGCCTGTAATCCCAGCACCTGGGAAGCAGAGGAGGAGGATTTCTGTGAGTTTGAGATCAACCTGAACTACAAAGTGAGATTTTGTCTCAAAAAAGTAAAGAAAGAAAGAAAAAGAAAGAAAGAAAGAAAGAAAGAAAGAAAGAAAGAAAGAAAGAAAGAAAAGTTATTCAATATTTGAGAGTCTACAATTTTCCAGGAAATATTCAGGACCCCCTCCCCACAAAATAAGCCTAAATGGAAATGTCCACAGCCCTCCTGGAGCATCCCTTTTTTTTTTTTTTTTTTTTTTTTTTTTTTAGGACAGAGGCAGTGAAAGAAACTGAACTATTGTAGGATATAAAATATTATGAAGAAGATAGAAAGAAGAAGTAGTGAGGAAACAGAGACTACGTAGAGTGCTCTGAAACAACAACAAAAAAAGTTGGGCAGAAGAATTTTCTCAAGGTAGAACACACCCGAAAACACACAAATGGAGAGGATACAGTCCATTCGGAAGCAGAAGCGAGTGCACCAGGCAGTAGGAAGGACAAATGCACAGAGGTCAAAGTAGGAGCCAGTGTGCAGAAAGGCAGATGGGGACTCATCCTCTGAGGGAAAGCCACGCCCCAGAAAACGTGGCTGTCTGAACCTCATTTCTGCTGCCCTTCTGAACATGACTGGGAATTGGTGGGAAGGTGGCTACAGTAGCCCAGTTAGAACAGCAGAGGGTTGGGTGAGGATGCTGGCAGCAGGGATGGAGAGAAGTTCTGGATTTTGGAATTATTTTGAAAATGAACCCAACCAGTCCTAGTATTGTATGTTGGAGTTAAAAGCCAATGATGTTCACTAAGAGGTGAAGCATGCAGTTATTCCAAAACAGGTAAATCTTTGAGAGCTTAAAGAGCATGTTGGTATCAAAATAAGATGAGAACTGGGCATTCTAGTATTTGTTCAACAGTTTGGAAATTGCATTGTGCTAGGTTCACCTTTTAAAATTTCCTCTCAGACTGTTTATAACTATCTTTTGCTAGTATCTTCTAATTGCTGATTTTATAGTGAAATATTGTTTTGTTTTACATCAGCTCTTCCTTTTTGATGCTATAGCATTTTCTAGAGTTCTCTATTAGTAGTAGCTTTCACTTTTCAATTCATTGAGTATATGTATGTACAGATAATTTTAAAAACTTATAATATTTTCCAGAAAAATATTTCTAGAAAAAAAGAAGAGTTTCAGGTAATGCAGGACAGGAAAATCTCTAATGATCTATCTGTTAACTTTTAATTACATTTTGATCTTGTTCTATAATTTTAAAGACACATTGCATTCAAGATTTTGGATATGGTGGACATGAAACTTGCAACAATAAAATTTGGAGAAAATGTTATCATGTGATTAGCTTAGAGTTTTACCAAGGAAGGGCACTGAAAACATAAAACTACTACTTTCTAACACAGTTAAATAAAAAATGTTATTTCAGTGTCTACCACATAGAAAAGGCATAATTTCTAAAAACACAGTTTTACCTTTTAAGTTTAAGAAATATAAATTTATTTTAAAACTTATGATATTTCTGTTATTTGACTTATTTCCCTATTGATCATAGAACTTTAATCCAGTATAAGAAGTGGGTATGAGAGAAGGTAAGGCATAGATAACTTTGCTTCTGCTCAGAAGGATGTGTTAGCTGATAATAAAATGATAATTTATTTAATTCTTTACTATATTAGTATCCTATTGTGGAATAGGATAACATGAAAATGTATTTTATAGCATAACAAATGTGTACCTGTCTTCTGATATATCATCTTTTCAGATAATATTGAAGTACCAGTAAATAATGATGTGTCCTGAAAAGAGAAGCAAAGGCCTAAAGAAAGAGAGATAATGCTATCTTTGAGAAGAAACAAGTGACATTACTGTCTACAGAAGAAGCTAAATATATATCCCTCTTCCTAGAGATAAAGGTACAATATGCAAGTATGCGACTTATGGATTTCATAACTGAATCCGATTTTTGTGAGGCTACTGAACACCAGTGAAGCACATGAATCCAGAAAGCAGAAAGCAGTGACTTCTAGTTAGACAGTGAGGGGCACAAAGTGATGCTGCGGCATGTAGAACCTGATGGAATCCACACCTCTGCTGTATTGTGGTGTTGCTGAGGGCCAGCCACCTGCTAAATTGTATATGTTGTGACGTTTTGTTTCACACCACTCTTTAAGATAACTAGAAATCATTGTCTAATTGTTGAATATTTTGGACTCTGATAAGACAATCTTATTATCAGTTAGTGATCTGTCTCAGAGCTTGACATTTTTCTAATAGTGCAGTTGTAAGGTCATTGTAAATGAATAAAGACCTACTTGAAATTCTGCTCTCGAAGCTCATGGATTTGTTGAAAGTGAAGAGGAGGCATAGCAGGCTAGTATTTTAGCTGCTTTCCCAATGGGAAGTGTGCAGAAATTTTAAGGCTTAGAACAGAGACAGATCTGACTCATGCATCTGCCCTTAATTGAGGCTCCTTGATTATCTAAACCATTTAAATTGACCCTGAACAAAAAGAGTGGTTTGCATGACATGAGAAATGGATTGTTTTTCATGGGAGATTCAAGGCAATCAAATATTGAGGCAGTGCCATGGTTACAGTTGGGAGCTTTTGGCCAGATCTAGAATCAAGAGCAAAGAGCCCAACAGAATGATTTAAAACATTTTGAATTTGGCAGGAAAGGAAGCTCCAATAAACCTGTGGACTGCAAAGACAGAGCAGAAAAAATATCCTGACTGCTGAGAAGGTACAGAAGAATAGAAAAGATGGCCTGTGGACATTACAAGAAGCAGAAGGGTTCCACCCTTTGCAGCTTCAAAATTGCAAAAGTGAAGGGCTTTGCTTTGAGATAGAAGCCCCAGGGCACCATGTTTCAGGATGGCAGCAGCCTGGGGAAGTTTTTTCCAAAATGGAGGCATACTAGGAAAGATTTTTCAAAATGGTGGCAGCCTAAGGAAATTGTTCCAAAATGGTGGCAGTCTAGGAAAATCATTCCAAAAATGGCAGCAGCCTGAGGAAGTCATTCCAAATGATAGCAGTATAGGAAAGAGTTTTTAAAATGGTGGCAGCCTAAAGAAGTTTTATTCAAAATGGTAGCAGCCTAGGAAAGCTCTTCAAAATGGCAGCCACCTAGGGAAGTTGTTCCAAAATGGTGGCATCCTAGGGTAGTCTTTCTAAAACGGTGGCAGCCTAGGGAAGTTGTTCCAAAGTGGCAGCAGCCTGGGGAAGTCATTTCAAAATGGCAGAAGCCTAAGGAAATCTTTCCAAAATGGTGGAAGCCTAGAGAAATTGTTACCGAAATCATGGCAGCCTAAGGAATTCTTTCCAAAATGGCAGCAGCCTAGTGAAAGTTTGTCCAAAATGGAGGCACCCTAGGGGATTTGTTCCCAAATAACAGTAGCCTAGGAAAATAGTTCCAAAGTGGTAGCAGCCTAGAGAAGTTGTTCCTTGGGATTTGCTTCACAGGCACTGGCCCCCTACAGCTAAGACAGAGGAAAGAATGGCTCCTACTGCTTCAACCAGCAGCATACCTTGGCATCAGACACATGGTGCTGGTTTTAGGAGCAAACAGAATGCAAGATTTGTAGCATCAGGAAAGCTTGACACTACAAATCTTTCTTCTGAAAGATTTCAGAAGAAAGGAGGCCAGGCAGTGTGAACCTGAGAGGGTAGTATGTGAAGACAAAAGTGCAGTGGAGGCCCCAGAGGCTTGTAGAAGCCAGGAACGTGGATCATCTGAGGAAAGATACAAGAAAGGAGCAGAACTGGACCAAGAGAGAAGCATGGGAGCTACAACCACCAGAAGCGCTACGGGGCAGAGGCACCCAAACTCTTTGGAGGTCACAGATTGCCAGGGAATGCTGGAAATGGAACAGTGGGATTTAATGTTTGCCTTTCTGGATATTTGACTTGCTTTGATCCCATTCTTTTCAGTGTCCTTGTTTGTAACTTTTGAAATGGAAATATCTATCTTGTGCCATTGAATATTGGAAGTGTTTGGCTTTCTTTTCACTTGTACAGAGGCTCACAGATAAGAGTTTGCCTTAAATATCAAAGGAGACTGGACTTGGACTTGTAAGCAGTGCTGAAACTACTAGGACTCTGGCAACTCTTAGAGATGGGCTAAATGCTTTTCATAATGGGATCTGCATGAGTCTTTATAAGGTCAGGAGGTCAATGATATGGTTTGGGTCTAGATGTTCCCCCAAACCTCATGTGGTGATAGGATTGATCTAGTGTGTGAGGCTGGGATTCACGATGTAATGCTAGGCTCAAGGGCACTAAGATTGAGGGCATGAGCGCTATCGCCCTAAGTAGTCTGAATAAAATAAAAAAGGACAGGGAGATGCTGTTAACCCTCTCTCAATGACTTTGCTACCTGGTGTGCTCCATGCTGTTTTTCTTCCATGGGGCCCATTGGTCAACCCTGTCTTGGAGCCAGTTGGCTATGGACTGAAATTTCTGTGAACTGTAAACCATATAAGCCCTTCCCTTAAAACAAAACAAAACAAAAACCAGATTAATGTTTAAAGAAGATGCTTCATTCATATACAGTAAAATGCTACTTTGTCATAAAGAAGGATATATTTGAGTCATCTGAAGGAAAATGTATACACCTTGAAACTATAATGTTAAGTAAAATAAATCATATACACAAATTTAAATATTTCATGGTTCCTCATACATGAGAACCCCAAAGTGTAAATTATTTAAAGCTCAAAATAAAAGCTAGATAATATATTTTTTAAAAATAAGGTGATGTCTGGCTAAAGAATGTGAATGATCTACTTAATTTTCTTGGATTATGACCTGAGATCATGCTTTATGTAAAGTTTCTGAAATCTACTTCTTCAAAGACAACTATGGAAGAAACACTATAAAGGATTCTGTAATAATGAGATGAATAATGAATAATTTCATCATTACATTTGCAGGTTTAAGGAGTAGTTAATGAAAACTGATGAAATCAAGACAGAGTAGCTAGGGTAAAAGTTATTTGGGAACAGTTTAAAAAAAAATTTTTTTTTTTTTTTTTGCTTTTTTTTTGAGACAGGGTCTCGCTTTGTAGTTCAGGCTGGCCCTGAGCTCACTATGGTGCCGAGGCAAGCCGCTACGAACTCAGCAATCCTCCTGTCTCTGCCTCCCGAGTGCTGGGATTACAGGCGTGAGCCACCACGTCCGGCATTGCAGTTTAAAATTTTTAAGAAAGAGAGAGCTTTCATCATTACTTCAAGATAATATTGATACAAATGTGAACAAAATGTCTGACACCCGGACTGTCTTTTCCCTTCTTTGATTAGGAAGCTGCACTGATTTCTGGTTGGTGAAGTGGGCAAATTTTCTAGAAGAATAATCAAAGTCCTGCATAAATTCCAGAAACATAAGAAGTACACCAGACAAAGAGCTTGAAGACAGTTATCAAATAGCAGCTTTGAGTCTACTAAGAAGCTTGAGCTGGTTCATACCTTCCTTTCTCCAGGGGTGCTGGATAGGAGAAGGAAAAATAAGGAGAGATAGACTACTAATCAGAAGTACCCCAGAAGCCTCTTCCCCTCCCCTCCCTTCCCCTCCCTTCCCCTCCCTTCCCCTCCCTTCCCCTCC
>PVIC010019686.1:0-30278 GCA_004025085.1 Thryonomys swinderianus
AAAAAAAAAAAAAAAAAAAAAAAAAAAAGCTGAAACAGACCTGAAGGAGTTAACAACCTGCTGGATGCTACAGCTAATCAGGTTCCCACCAGCCGGCCTCAAATCCTGTACAGGAGCAAAACCTGACCTGTTACATGCACCTCTGCATCTGCCACAAACACTAACTGGGAAGAAGGAGGACAGATGAAACCAGAATTTTGAAGACAAGGTTAGGGATGTGACTGCACTCATGGGGGAAGGGATGATTTGTCCTTCTCTAAGATTATAATTTTTTTCTACTCCCAAATCTTCAGTGAATTTCGTGGTATAACTCTATTATGAGGAGTAAAGGAGACAGTGACTGGCAAATGTGACCATTCCCATTTCATCCTGGCCCCCAAGCCTGTGTCGGGCATCCACTGATAACCATGCAAGGACCATAATTCCATGGTTCTTAGAAAAGACCAGCATCAGAAGACATGAAGGCACAAGATAGACCAAGCTGTTATTTGAAAATAGACTGTAAAAGTGCATAAGACCACAGCCCCATGCCTTCTCAAATACAGTAGAAGAAGCAATCCTTAGCACCAGGGCAAGGAGAAGTTTATGCCCATTTCATAAGAACCTTCTATCTGCTGCTGTATGGAGTTCCTGGAAAGTACTGGTACAAACACTGGATGGATAACTTCTAACAAGTGTTCATGAACAACTGCCTAAATACAGAGCAATCAGGATAAAAATTGAAAAAAAACAGAAATTGAATAAGTTACAATACAGCTATGATAGAGCAATAGCTCACAAAATTAATAACCCATCACATTTAAAAAGGCAGAGTCTGCGTTAGTGTCTGATACCAACAGATCCATTTACTGTGCTGTTTATTAGGGTCTTTTTTTTTTAAAGTAGATTGCTTGCCAACATTTAAACATCAAATATTTCCTATTAACATCCAAATGTCTGGCTTCTGGCTTTTTTTGTTGTGTTTCTGGGTTTTTTTGTTTTTAGTTTTTTGTTTTTGTTTTTGTTTTTGAGACAGGGTCTCGCTTTGTAGTTCAGGCTAGCCCTGAGCTCACTATGTAACCCAGGCAAGCCTCGAACTCACAGCAATCCTCCTGCCTCTGCCTCCCGAGTGCTGGGATTACAGGCGTGAGCCACCCTGCCTGGCATTATGGTATGTGGTACTGATTGCTGGTGGGTGTGAGTCACCACGCCCTGCATTGTTGTACATGACTGCTAGGGAGTGAACCAGAGACCTTGCGCTTGCTAGGCAGGCACCGGAACCACTGAGCTAAATCTCCAGTCCCTAGCTTTTGTTTTAAAATCTTAAGATATAGCACTGATAGGCAGTAACAACCATGGATACAATTTACACCTCAGGTCTGCTGCCAATCCCTTTGGGCTCCAGCCACTGAGCCCCATGGTTTATTTCCATTGTCACTGCACTTAAGCCATCCACCAAAATGTAAACTATTATATGTGCTCTGGTGGGTAAGGCAGCAGTTCAGTTTATAGGAAAACAAATCTATCAAATTACCCTTTGAAGGTAATTTTACCATAGCCATTGATTTAAAATATCTGACCCAAGAAACACACAAATGTTTTTGCACCAAACACAAAATGTATTTATATCCAAAGTTACTCATTGTAGCATTGTTTGAAATAACAAAACACTGGGAACCACTGAAGTGTTCATTGGTAGGAAATCAGCTAAATATTCCACTGGGTGGAATAGTCACACAATAGAATACTGTATGGCTATTTTTACAAGGGAGAGAAGGAATAGAGATTTATTATGATACTGTTCACAACACTACCCAATAATAATTTTAAGAAGTGAAAAAAAGAGGGATAGACAGAAGAAAGAAAATAAGTAAGCAAGAAGGAAATCACAAGTCCATAATCCCAGCACTGCACCGAGGCAGGACTGTGAGTTTGAGGTCAGTCCAGTCTATATAGCAAGACCTTATATCAACTCCCTACCCCCACCCCATACACACAAAATGAGAATACAAATTGAAGGTAAAGTTTTGTTCTGCTTTTAGTTACTTATTGGCTATCTATGTGTCCAACTGAGAAGCCGCTGTTTTATCTGTTTTGTATTGTTGTCAAAAGAAACTATCAAGTCCCTGACTGCTTCAAAAGAAAACACAAATCATGCTTTTAATGGGTAATAGATTAAGGACCGGACCAAAGAGCTTGCTTGTCTTCAGTCCCTATCCTGGTCTCTCACTATGTCAGCATGTCCCAGTGACTAGTCCAGGATAGCTTTCGAAAAGTGCAAGAGAGAAATTCCCTCCACACCCCAGCCAGCCCTTGAAGATGGGAGCATCATCCTCAGACTGTAACATTTCACCAAGACAGGCAGAGGATCCCACCTCCAAATAAGAACAACTTCACATTAAAATTCCCATCTCAGATATTTCCACATGTGTTTTCTCCAAAGATTCTCTTTCAGCAAACCAATTGATGAGTAGCAGAAGTTAAAAGTCCTCACATATTTTGCCTCCCTTCTACCCTTTTCTGCTCACAGAACTCCCTAATGTCTCCAAAAGAGACATTCTTCCAAAAGAAATAGTGCTGGAGGCCAAATATCAACCCTACCCAAATGAGGACCCAGGTGATATTTACTAATTTGCCCGGCCAGAATTTTCCTTTCCCAGAATCCTCTGCTCTTTGAAAGATGGCCTTCCTCGCCCATCCTACATCCCAATTCTCAGCCCCTACATTTGTCTGCCTCTGGAGAACAGGTAAAGAGGGATCAAGGCTTGCAGGCCTGTTCCCTTCAGCCAGGCTCTGAGAACCCCTGCTGCAATCCCATGCCCCCTCCCCCTACCCCACAGTCAAGAACTGGGAAGTGTTCCCACAGTGCATTAACTTCGAACAGTGAAGGAGAAAGGAGTATGGCACTATCCAGCCTCTGTCAATAATTCATGAGGCTCAGACTGTGGGGCACCAGTCAGAGTCAGTTTTCCTCTGACATGGGGAAAACTAGACTTAGGTTCTCTTATCTCATCAGGATGTGCTGAGTCCCACCTTCTTTTTTATATATCATAAATTCAGGACCTGCCTATCATTTCACTTGCTATACATACCCCTCTGTGGAATGCTGAGATCCCTTTTTCAGTCACTCGCCTGACCAATACAAATACTAAGTGAACCTTTAGCACATATGAATTGTATTAAGAAGTGATACCAGTTCTGGATTTCACAGACCAAGACTCTGCCCTACAGCAATTGACATAAAGTTGACAAACCGAGAATTTCACTGACTAACAACACATCTAAACCTACCTATCTGCTTTCATCATCTTTTCTTTTTTTTTTCTTTTTATGGGTGAATGTTTGTAGTACATAAGGACAACATTCATCATGGGGAGCTGATACATGTACAAAACTCATCTTAATTCTTTTTACCTCCACTCTCCCTTCTCATCCCTCCACCTCTTTCATCTTTTCTGAAAGACAAACACCAAAGAGTATATAAAAAGCTCAACCCAGAATAAAGGACTGTGAAGTGAAATATGTAGGGCTTTATGAAAATCTCTACATATCTTTATATTTCTCATTTTGCCTCAAGCTAGTGAAAACAGTGCCAAGAACCAGCACTGCTTCTCAGCCCGGCATTTGGAACCCACTGAGTTAAACAATTCAAAATCTTGATCTTGGGCTGGCTGAGGCCTTTCTAGAGTGCACCATAAGCTGTCCAGATTTATTAATTCTCCCAGAAACCCAGGAGGGAGATCATTTCAGCCCACTTGGCAGAAATGGAGGCTGAAGTCTTGAACACAGAATTTATAGCCAGTGAGGACTTTATTCATCATCTATTCCATATCCTTGGTTCACAGATGAAGAGTCTGGTCTGTGGCAGCAATAATAATTATTATGCAGTGCAATAATTACTGTGTGTTTAGTAGTTTACAGTTCATAAAGCACTTTTACATTCAGCAAATATTTATTGAACTAGGATAGAGGGAACCTGAGACCTGGGACAGGGCGATTACAGAGAATCTGAGCACTCCTGAGTCTCTGCCTTTCCACCACTGACTGGGGGACCCTCCAGCATATTAATCCACCTAGTCACCGTAAAGTGGGAAGCCCCCTAGATGGAGGCAGGTCTCTGTCCCACTGCATGATCACTAGAGTGACCATAGTCTGTGCTCCAATACAGTGATGGAGGAAACTGCGCACCGGACAGAAGGGTCATACCCAGCTTAGGCCGGTCATCTGCCTTCTGGTGCGCTGTCTTCTACACTGATCTACACTTCCTTCACACACACAGAGTGAGCAAGCAATAAAGAGGGCTGGAGCGCTGCGGGGTCGCGAGGCCCTAAGGAAACGCGGATTGGGAGCTCGCTGTCACCCGCCAAGCTGACAACTGTGCTGGGTCGCACAGCGGGCTCCGCCCCTGTGCGCCCGCAGGAGACAAGAAGGCCACAGCCCGCTCCGAGTCAGCCCGCCCTCTCCTGCCTCCCGGCCCTCTCGAGCTTTCCCCGCCCCGCCCGGCGCCCCGGGAACCATGCAAAAGGCAGGACTGCGGCTGGGCGGCTGGACTCAGGCGTGGAACTCGGTGAGGATGGCTAGCTCCGCGGTGCCCCGCCAGAAACCGCTCGCGAATAAGGTGGCCCTCGTCACGGCCTCCACTGAAGGGTGAGTGCCTGGGCTGGTGACTCGAGATGTCTGAAACAGAGGGCGGCCTCTTACGTTTTTGTCAGCGGGGCCCTGTGCCCAGGCCTCACGGGCCGCCAGAGCCCTGCCCCAGAGCGGAAGGGAACTTCGTGGTCCGCCTGAAGCTCCCCGAACCGCGGACTCTGGCCCTCCACTGGCCCGCCCTGCTGCCCTGCTGCCTAGCCCAGGGCTGCCAGCTGTGTGATCCAGGCCCCCCGTGCTCTGAGCTGCCCCAGGCAACAACGCCACCTAGAGTATGGGAAGACCAGCAAATCCAAAACTCCAGACTGGAAACAATTCCACTGTCCACCCATCCATAAGGCTCCAGACACCCCATTAGGGCTCCTGACCAGTCTCTAGAGCAACAGCACCCCTTAGCTAGATGGGACCATTGTGAACTGATTTTTGTCTAGGTCAGTGCTCTTTGGCCTACCCTACCCAGCCTCTGTCACCCACAGCCCTTATCCGTCCTGTTTCTCATTCCTAAAGGACTTTGTTAGATGCTAGTTCCTCAAAACTCCAAAGTATGGAGGTATAAGAAACAATAATGACTGCCAGATGTAAACTATGTTACCCTTACTCCCAGGGGAATATTTACATTATTACCCATCCTCTCCTGTGCACCCCCAAGGAATAATTTTGGAGGTGTTGAGTGAGATCAAGTTCTTTCCAGTGAGAACTTCAAACAACAAATATGGCTGCTACTGCACACTTCTGTGTCCTCAGACCCACTGGGTGAGGCGTCAGTCACCAGGGTAAGGGCCTGTGGAAGATGTGTCAACTCTTCCACAGAAGGCTGAGGGACAAGATCATCATACAAGAGGGAAGCATGACTACCTGTGTGGTAGTCATGAAGCTACCTTACACCTAGGAGAGACTCATGGACATGACACAAAGGGAGCGCTAAAATCCAGAGTTGGGCATTCTGACCCAGGAGCCCTCTTCCCTTGGACAGTTCTGGACAGTCTTGGTCTTTCTCTTCCTGCAGAATTGGCTTCGCCATCTCCCGGCGTCTGGCCCAGGATGGGGCCCATGTGGTCATCAGCAGCCGGAAGCAACAGAATGTGGACCGTGCTGTGGCCACGCTGAAGGGGGAGGGGCTCAGCGTGACAGGCACCGTATGCCATGTGGGGAAGGCCGAGGACCGGAAGCAGCTGGTGGCCACGGTGAGCAACTGGGCTATGGGCACTGAGCCAAGAGTTAGCAGAAGAGAGCCAGCCTGAGCCTCTATTTCTGCTTTCAATGCTGGTGAAACCCAACCAAGCACAACTAAAACATAGCAGTGTATTCATGTACCCACGTCAAGCCACTGACAATGTTTAATTGTGTGACTTTCTATTCTGCCCTCTTGTAAAGCCTGAGAACCATTCACCCCAAAAAAATCAAAAACCATGCTGATGCTTCAACCCTGCATTATCTCTTCAGCACCCACCAAAAATAGCTGGTCCTGGTTCTCTAGTTGTTTCTCATGCCATTGGGCAGATGAGAAAGGTAAATACAATCACCACATAGACTTGGTTACCAGCCTGAGATAGCAAATGATCTCCTGATCCTCAGTTTAGAGCCCCTGGGAGCTTACTGGAGGCAGCCCGCCTCCTATTTACAGTGTGCTCTTTACTCTGTTCAGAACCCTATACAGGTTTTCTTTAACCTGAAGCAAGGAAAGACTGTTCTTCCTGTTACACAGGCTGATTCAGATAACTGGAGCCACTACCCAGTGTCCCACAGCCAATGTTCCCTTCAACAACATATATACCAATGTTCCACGGCCAATAAGGAAAGAACTGTAATTCAACCCAGACCTATCAGGCTCCCTTCATTTTTGGCAGCCTATAAACTACTGGGCACTTCTCTACTAGCATAAGGCCAGCCCTTAGGCACCCAATATGGATTTTTCATCTCAACATGTCTAAGCCAGTGTCAGCATAGTACTTAACAGCAGCCTACCAGCCACCTAAGAAAATATGAAGCACCTAGGCTTCTCTTCCCTGAAGGGTCACAGTGTGTACTTTATTTCCTGGAGTGAATGGGAGAACCTTGCATAAAGAGAAAGTATAGGATTGTGGTAACAGGTTGGAAGGTTGGTGGAAATAATTGAGGTAATCTTGGAAGAAGCTCTTGAATAAGGGTCAACAGTAGTACAGTGGGCAGAATAAGGTAATTCTATTTTTTTAGTTTTTTGAGACAAGGTCTCGCTTTGTAGTTCAGTCTGGCCCTGAACTCACTATGTAGCCTAGGCCAGCCTTGAACTTGCAGCAATCCTCCTGCCTCTGCCTCCCAAGTGCTGGGATTACAGGCATGAAGCCACCACACTCAGCCAGGTAACTCTATTTTTAAGGAACGTTTGTTGATTCTCAAATGTAATTGCAGAAGATCAGTGTGAGTCTAAGAAGGTTACCTTGCCTGGAATAGGTTGCTGGACAGAGCCTGAGATTATGACCTTTATCTTAAGGGTGAAAGGAAACATTTAGGAACCTGAGCCAATCAGTGACTAGCTAATTGAAATGTAGGTAGCAATTTTTTTTCCAGTGCTGGGGATTGAATCTAGGGCCTCATGTAATTTAATGTCAAAATCCTAGCTAAGCTTGGTGGTACATCCCCATGGGAGGCTGAAGCAGGAAGATGGCAAATTCAAGCTCATTCTGGACAATTCAGTGACTTAGTGAGACCCTGGTTCAAAATTAAAAAGTAAAGAAAGGACTATGGATATAGCCTGGTATAAAGGCCTCAAGTTAAATCCCCAATACTAGGGGAAAAAATGCTACTGGTAAAACATTCTCTGCTCCCTGCACCACCACCGCCAACCAGATCCACCTAGTGGGTCCTGCAGCTCTAGCTCAGAAGTGGGGCTTGAACTAGACCTGAGAAATGAGTAGAAGTGATGGAAGTGGAAAGACAGAGGAAGAGTTGAGTTCCAAATGACACTACAAAACAAGCGGACAGCCAAGGAGGGACGGAAGAGAAAGGAAGTCTGTAGGACCACAGCAGAATACACAGGAGGGACCAGTGGTGATGTGGGAAATGGACTGCATGGGAAGAACAACCCAGAAGCCTCCTTAGCCTCAGAAGGATTTTAGAGATATATGCAGGAAATAAGTAATTTGAGGTTTTAAACAAGTTGAAGCAGTTAAGGAAGGATAGTCTGACAGTGGTAGAAAAGATACAGAGAAGACCCTGAACCAAGGACCTTAGTGAGGAACCCATTGTTTCTTACAGGTCTACAGCGGTGACATTTAGTAAGAACCAACCAAGATGATTCCAAGCATACCTCTAGAAATTAGAAGCAGGAGAAGTGAGTCAAAAACAATTATCAGAGAGTCTTTTGACCAACATCAGGATAGGAAATGATAAGCTCGGTGGTGATTTGAGATGTGTTCTACCTACTGCCAGCTATTTACCCAGCCATGAGAAAAACTGCTACCCTGAGAATAGCTACTACTCTTGGCATCCCAGTTTCCACCATGACTGCACCATGAGTGGAAATCAAATTAGCAACTTCTCCACTTGATTGTACTGTTTTTAAAAAATATAGGTAAATAGATAGCAGGTCACAGACAACCCCTAACCACGGTAGTGTAGTGATCATGGAACTCTGAGTAAGACCATTAGAGAAAAGTCACAGGTATCTTTCTCTTTCATCTTTGTGGTTCTGTCTCTGTTCACTCAAAACTAGCGTTTTGAGGACCAAAAGATGGAGGGAGGAGAGAGGAAAGGAGAGGAATGGGAAGAGGAGATACAAGGAATTAAGATATGTTATGTATATACACCAACTCCCTATGATTTATGTAATCATGTACTGTAAACAGGTACTAATAAAAAATTTTTTAATTTTTTAAATGGAAACAAACAGCCTTCTCCCCTAGCTCTCCAGGTGACTCTGATGCAGTCCACTATCCTTTTCCAACCCCAACACACAAGTATCACCTCCAATAATCTGCACTTTCCCTGTCACAAATCTATGAGATTTTGAGAGCCAAGGCAAGTAACTACTGTAGGGCTTTGTGCTGAACTGCCAAAATTTAAAGGGCCCAAGAAGGTATTGGTTCTAGTTTTAAAAGATGGTGTGACTTTAAATTTTGTTAAATTTACATGTTGACAGCCCGGGCATTCCTTTAGCAAAGCAGAAACAACTGAGCTTAGCACCTCGTTAGCAGGAATAATTAGTTAAAAGGAGAAACTAGCAGATGGTGTGCATTGTTAATAACACCCCTCCTGTGCCAAATCCAAGGCACAAAGTTGATCAAGGGCCCATTTAGTGTTACTTGCCCAAGGCATCAAAATTGCTGGTTTGGGGCAAATGCAAAGTCTGGCTTCCAGGCAGTTTAGTACTGAAAACCTTTGTTGGAAGGTTGTCCTTGGCCAGTGACTCCTCTAGCACACGCCCTCACCACCTGCTCACAACTTATGAAGGAGGTGAGATATCTTTTTTCTTGGCTTTCTCAATTTAAACCTTGGTTTCTGCCTTGAATCTTTTGTGCCTCTGGGCCAAAAAGAAGAGCGAGAAAATGGCATCAAAGCAATGTGTAGAAGTGTTTTAAACCCAGGCTAATGTCTTCGCCATCATGGTGCTCCTGGCACCAAGTTTCAGAGGGCTCCTGGATTCTGTGCTACAAACTACACAAGAAGACTTCAACTCAGTTCTGCCACCATTAGCACTGTGCCCTGAGCAAATCATCTTGCTCTCAGACTCCCAGTGAGCGGGCTCCCTGTGTGTCACTGGCCCTGATGCATCATTCCTTAGTCACACGATCTCAACTTCAGTGGACTACATTTTTTTCTTTTTTTTTTTTTTGAGACACGGTCTCACTTTGTAGTTCAGGCTGGCCCTGAGCTCACTATATAGCCTAGGCAAGCCTCGAACTCAGCAATCCTCCTGTCTCTGCCTCCCGAGTGCTGGGATTACAGGCGTGAGCCACCACGCCCAGCACTAGTGGACTACATTTTTGTCACCTCCACCAGCAGGACACAGGGCTAGATGACAAGGCTCCTCCCACTGGTGACCTTTCATAGCTCTATTCAAACCAGTTTCTCCATTCAGATAAATGTGGACAGGCTGAATCTGAGATCATGATAACTCATTCAAGGAGCTCAGACAGCGAGACCTTGGGAAATAAGGACTAGAACTCTGGCTGAAGGGGGGAGTCTAAAAAATAGATTTTGTGGCAAGTGTTGAAGGCAGATAATAAAGGAGCTCCCCTGGGAGAAGATGGAAAGAAAAGAGCAAAAGGTCAGAGACACCCTTTAGGAGGAAGGACAGGCTAGAACAACTGCCAAAGAAATGACAGCCTTAAATGGCTCGCAGCAGAGATTAGTGTAGCTTTAGAAAGAAAATGTTTTAAGAAAAGGAGATGTACTTTTGACAATTGTTCTTAAGAAGACATTTTTTATGAACACTGATAAATGATCCTCACTTACCAGTAGCCCTGACCCAGACCCAGACCCACCTCCTCTCTCTAGGCTGTGAAACTTCATGGAGGTATTGATATCCTGGTCTCCAACGCTGCTGTCAATCCCTTCTATGGAAACCTGATGGATGTCACCGAGGAAGTATGGGACAAGGTGAGAGAGGATTAAAGCTGCAAGGGGGCAGGCCTCAGAAAACATTCAGTACAAACTCAGTCTACTTTCAGAATGTCCTCGTCAAGTGCCATGTAAATGTGACATGCCACACACCTGGCATGCACCTGGTAAAGGGCAAGTGAGGGGTGGCTTCCTCTGTCCTGCTCTTCTCTTTCATCTCTGCTTCTCCCCAGTTTCACTTTCCATTTGTTCTCTGCTAGCCACCTTCTGCTTCCCTTTCCAGCTCTCTCCCGCAGAGTGCTTGCCCACGCTTTGCTTCCTGGTTTATTTCCAGCAGAGATGTGGCAGCCAATAGGCCAACAACTAATACACTTAAACTTACACGCCCACCCATCCCCTTTTCAGCTGCCAAAAAGAAATGTTCTTTCATTAGCTAGGAAACATTAATAGCTGCTAGTTAGGTGAAATACCAATTCTGGTGACATGACCAAAGCTGTTGCTTTATATCAGACAGCCTTTAAAAAAGACCTGTCCTCTTTTCTTCTTTTTTTTTTTTTTTTTTTTTTGAGACAGGGTCTCGCTTTGTAGTTCAGGCTGGCTCTGAGCTCACTATGGAGGCCAGGCAAGCCTGGAACTCAGCAATCCTTCCGTCTCTGCCTCCTGAGTGCTGGGATTACAAGTGTGAGCCACCACGCCCGGCATTGTGGTATGTGGTATTGATGGCTGGTGGGCGTGAGTCACCACACCCAGCATTGTATGTGGTTACCGGGACAAACTCAGGACCTTGAGCTTGCGAGGCAGGTGCAGGAACCACTGAGCTAATCCTCCGGCCCTCCTCTTTTCTTCTTAACCACAGTACTGTGAAAACCTGAGAGCCACATGCTAAATTCAAATGTTGGAATATTGGGTTGTATGTGATTGTGTTATGCTGGCATTATATTCATATTTTACTCACCTACATCATTTAATTATAAAACTTCATTTTGCCTTTTATCTACTAAGGTTAGCATTCCCATATGATCTGGAAATACTAAATTTCTTATGATCTTCCCTCATTTTTTTACATTAATGTCAATAATTTCTCAATACTAAAGTTTAAGAATAATAAAATATTATGATTTATCTATCAGTGTTTTACATACATGAAGACCAAAATGCCAAAATGTTCTTTGGTGAAATAGCTCCAGATTCTGATACTTTAAGGTGAAGAAACAACTTTTGTGAACAGTCTAGATAGTACCTGAAAATCTGTTTTTAACTAAGTAATTTTTCTTTTTAGTTTACATTTTTAATATAATAGTATATTCAAACCAAAATGTAATGAATAATCCTTGATTATATTCTGTAATTGTTTGTTTTTTGAGACAGAGTCTCACTATGTAGTTCAGACTGGCCTTGAGCTCATTGTGTAGTCTGGCCTCAAATTCACAATGATCTTCCTGCCTCAGCCTCCTGAGTGCCAGGATTATAATTGTGTTACACTAAGCCCAGCTTGAAATTTTGTAAGATGTGAATTTTGGGTACAAATGGAGAAATCTTACTATAGACAATATAGTAGATAAAACTATCATCAAGGTAGAACTCTTGAAGACAGGGGTAGTAGGTAAAGACTGAATAGAAACTTGATAGCACAAGAAATAATACCAAGAATCACATCAAATTTTAAAACTTCTACTCAGCAAAGGAAGAATGAAAAGATAACCTACAGAATAGGAAAAATATTTACCAGCTACTCTTCAACAAAAGACTAATATCTAGAATATATAAAGAACTCAAAAATTAGACCACCCAAATGTAAAGATCCAACCAAAAACTAGGCATCTGAAATGAATAGATATGTCTCAGATGAAGTACAACAGTCAATAAGTACATAAAAAAATACTCAACATCACTGACCATTCACGAAATGCAAACCAAAACAACATGAATATTCCACAGCATTCCAGAAAGAATTTTTCAGAAAGGAAATGATAACAAGTACTAGAGAGGTTTCAGGGTAAGGGAGGACCCTTCCTCACTGCTGGTGGGAGTATAAACTGGTACAATCATTATGGATATCAGTAGGGGGCCGGAGATTTAGCTCAGTGGTTCCTCCACCTGTCGAGTAACCGCAAAGTCCCTGGTTCGATCCCAGTAACCACATACAGTGATATAATATTGGGCATGGTGACTCATGCTCACCAGCAATCAGTACCACAGTACAATGCTGGGTGTGGTGGCTCATGCCTATAATCCCAGCACTCGGGAGGCAGAGGCAGGAGGAGTGCTGAGTTCAAGGCATGCCTGGGCTACATAGTGAGCTCAGGGCCAGCCTGAACTACAAAGCGAGACTCTGTCTCAAAAAAAAAAAAAATTATATCCGCAGGGAAGTCCTTCAAAAACTTGAAAATAGAGGGCTGGAGATTTAGCTCAGTGGTTCCGGCACCTGCCTCGCAAGCTCAAGCTCCTGAGTTCGATCCCCGGTAACCACATACATTGCTGGATGTGGTGACTCACATCCGCCAGCAATCAATACCACATACCACAGTGCTGGGCGTGGTGGCTCACGCCTGTAATCCCAGCACTCGGGAGGCAGAGACAGAAGGAATGCTGAGTTCGAGGCTTGCCTGGACTACATAGTGAGCTCAGGGCCAGCCTGAACTACAAAGCGAGACCCTGTCTCAAAAAAAAAAAAATTGAAAATAGAAATTCCACTTGACCCAGCTATTTCTCTTCTGGATATCTTCCTGAGAAAGTTAAGACATCATATTACAGAGATACATACATACCCATGTTTAAGGCAGCACAACACACAACAGCTAATTCTTGGAAGCAGCCTATATGGCCATCAACAAATGGACAGATAAAGAAAACGTGAGATGTATATGCAATGGGAGTACTACTCTGCCATAAATAAGGATAAATTTGAATCATTTGAAGGAAAATGGACCAAGAATGTTAAGTGAAGTAAATCAGATACAAGCTAAAATATTACATAGTTTCTCTTATATGAAAAATCCAAACTATACATACAGTGCGAAATGAAAGACAGACAATAGGAAAAAACAACTATTACCACTGTTAAATTTCTAGTGTGCAATAACAAGTTGTGGCTGTGCAAGATAATGTTTTAAGTTTTCAACATGTATGTTAAGTTGTTTAGGGACAGTATTGTCATGTCTGCAACTTCGTTTCAATCAGTTTTTTTAAAAACTGTATGGACACATAGAGCAAAAGAAGCAAGATGTGAACAATTAATGAATCCAGGTTCTATTTCAACTTTCTGTTGTAGTGGTGGTGGTGGTGGTGGTGGTGGTGGTGGTGGTGGTGATGGTACCAGGGATCAAACTCAGGACCTTGTACTTTCCAGGCAGGCATGGCACCTCTGATCTACATCCCTGACCCCAACAACTCTTTTTTCAAGATTGAAGTTTTTCAGAATAAGTTGACTTGGGAGCACACACAGGGGATATTCCAATATCATTTACATTAGAACAATCCAAATAAAGTCGTACAATTGTTTTAAATTGGGAATGTGGAGCTTTTGATTCTGGATTATGCCACAGCTTTCCCAAAAAGAACTTCCTCGTGATCTCACTTTCTGGTAAATGCCCAACTAAACTATAGAGAGTCTTCTGAGCTTTCTAAGCCCAGAGCCTTTGGAGCTTTCTAAGCCCAGACGCAAGAAAAGTATCTGAGCTATCTCAGGTACACAAGTCAGGACACCTCATTAAAGGGCTCAGCCCATCTAGGTCCAGTTCCAGGCTCTTCCTGTCTGGAAAAAACACAAGAAAACCCAGCTTAAGTCCAAAGCTGCCCCGAGAACTTAGGCTCATTCTGGGTCCCATCATTGCTGACTAGTTAGGAGAGATGAGTCAGGTTCCATTCTTTGTCTCCAGCTCAACCTGTCATTAACATTATGCAGCTGATGGAGCTCGTGAGAGGTGCCTCTCCTTGAACCCTGGCTTCTTTGTCAGGCCAGAGTAAATGATTCCTGGAGTCTCCATCAGCTCTAAGAAACAGCCCAGCAACACAGACTGACTTCTCATCTCTATGCCCTTCCAACACTTCTCAAGCTGTTTCCCCTTCTTTCTGTTCCAGGTTCTGGATATTAATGTGAAGGCCACAGCCCTGATAATGAAAGAAGTGGTACCAGAGATGGAGAAACGAGGGTACAGAGAGTGAGAGGGAGCCTGGGTGAGACGAGGCCCCACGGGGGCTGAGGGCCATGGTCTCCAGTGGAAAGAGAATCAGCTCTCTTTTTTTTCAGAGGTGGCTCTGTGGTAATTGTGTCTTCCGTAGCAGCCTTCTTTCCATTTCAAGTAAGAACTTTTTGTCTGCCACTACTAGCCTGCTCTTCGTTCCACATCTTCCCACTCTTCCAGTTGCCCAAAAAAATATATGTCCTATTTAAGCGTCACACCACCAAGCCCCTTCCCACCAAATAGATGCCTGCCTCCATGAACTCAACCTGCAACCGTCCCTTTAAGGAGACACCAATTAACCACAGCCTTTGATGTTGAATAAGAACCAAGAATGATCTGGTAATTAACAAACTAACCCGCTGTCTTTTTTCCCCAGGGCCTGGGTCCTTACAACGTTAGTAAAACAGCATTATTGGGCCTTACCAAGAACCTGGCCTCAGAGCTGGCCCCAAAGAACATTCGAGTGAACTGTCTGGCACCTGGACTTATCAAGACTAATTTCAGCAGTATGGTGAGGAAGGAAACCCTACAACCCCCTGGGACCCTTTGAAGGACATCCATCTTTTTGGATAGGAAAGCCTAATACCTGCAGCCTGAGTTTTCACCCACTTCTGTCCTCTCTCCATACCAGCTGTATTCCCAGACAAGACCCACACACACTTCCTTCCTGAAGTGCATGGTGGAGACTGTGGAATTCAGACTCTACTCACACTGTTTCCTATCTCCTAAAGTAGATGAGAATTGAGGAGACCCAGCAAGACACATGGGGCTAGATCATTCATCGGGGCTAAAAGAAAGAAACAGGAAGGCAGTGGGAAGGGCTGGGAGCCAAGAAACAACGGAGAATGAAAGGAGGAGTTTTTACTTCCTTATTTGATGTGGGGACAATTTCCTCCCCTTACTGCCCCTCGGTTTCTTCAATTTGCACTTAAAGATATTTCCCTTCTTCCTGCAGTTATGGAGGGACAAGAGGAAAGAGGAAAGCTTGAAAAAATCCATGTATATTAAAAGGTAATGGAATGGTTGGGAGGGATAAAAGTGGAAAGGTCTCATCCCCAATTTAGCCTACAGCTATACCCTGGTTCCACAGATAACACAACCATGCCCTTCCCTGCCTCACAGACTTCAAAGTTCATACACCCTTCACTGCAGAGGCAGCCAAGGATGCTCCTTCAATTACAAAAAGCACAGGCCTCAAGCTAAAAGGACCCCCACCTTCTTTCTCTTCCTGTCTACCTTTACCTCTGGGCATCTGTGGAAACAAGGAATCAAACCAAAACCAAAACTACACTTTTTTAGTTAGCTAACCTAATAAACAGTCATGTTTCCAAAACATTCCAAAAGGTAATGTTTCCATTACCTTTTAATATACATGGATTTTTTTCCTACAATCCAAATAAAAAGAATGAAGAGCTTTACTAAACTCCAAACTCCTTTGGCATAAGGAAATTATTCTTTTCCCCAGTGGGCTGGCTGAATAGTTCAGACACCTTTGCTGAGCTCTCTTTCCTTATCTGCCTCCTGTCTGTCTTCTCCACCTTGACCCCTCAAGGACAACTGCCAGCAATGCCGACCTCTTTATTAAGGTCCAAACATCCCAGACACGAGTCCTCCCAAAGCCATCAGCTGTGAGCTGCCCGCCTGGTACACAACTCATTAATAAGTCCAGTCATCTATAGCATCGATGAGTGCTGTAGGCCCCTGCATCGCACGGCTGGATGCACGTGGAAATCACATGGGAAGCTTTCCAAAAGGCAGCTGTTCAGACCCCAGAATAGAGATACTTATTCACTTGGTCCAAGGGGGAACCTGTGCATCTTTTTTTCTTCTTTATTTTTTTCTTTTTGTTAAGCTTCTCACATTCCAAATGACTGCAATATACAGCTCAATTGGTGCACATTAATCTAGCCTTTCCAGACATGAGCTACTCGCTCTACCCACCTCTACAGCATTCTATGGCAGTCAGTCGAACTGTTCCTAACTATAGAATCACCGATACAATGAGAATTAGCACATTCATACCAAACAAATAAATCCCTAAAGAAGCTGTCTGTATCGAACTGTACAAAAGGAATCATTTTAAACACCTCATTTACTGTCACAGACTCCCTGACACTGGAATAGTATGTATACATATGAGACCAATTCTTTTGAAGGAGGAAATAATCAGTCACCATTTTATCAATAAAACTTTAGATTTTGGTGTTCTGAGCTCTCTACAAAGCAGAGTGTCTCTATATATTATTTGAATATAATTGTAATGGTTTTTGCAGAGTACAGTCTTTATGCTTACACTAAATTATAACAACTTATTCTCATGGTAAGCAAAAAGCTCCCTAGATTGTTCCTGAATCAACTAATTCCTGGGTAAGCAAATTTCATCGGGCCAGGTGATAGGGACTTGCTCGTTTGATTTTTACTCCGATCTTTGTCTCCCCTCCACCCGCCAGGCTCGGCGAGCCAGAGGACTGTGCAGGCATCGTGTCTTTTATGTGCTCTGAAGACGCTAGCTACATCACAGGGGAGACGGTGGTGGTAGGGGGAGGATATTCATCCCGTCTCTGAAGACCAGGTCAGAGGGCCAGTTGGCAGCCTTTCCCACCTCTGCCTATAACTCACCATACCAAATCAGTTCTCCCTTGTGATAAGGTCCAGCCTTTCCCTGCCGTCAAAATAGTGGTCTGATGAAGGTTCTCAGTGTTGCTGTGGGCTCGGAGAAAAGACTTCCCTTGAGAACACAGTGCAAGCCTGCTGAGAAGCCTGCGACTACCTTGGTTAGCGAAGACCAACAGTTTTGTTTCTTTTTTTCCTGGGTCCCTGGGGAGTTTGAGCGGCGCTGGGAGAGAACCTGGAGTGGAAGGAGCAGGCCTGGAAATTAACAGCTCGCAAACGAGGTGCAAATAAAATGCAGAAGATCGACTTGCTTTGAATTGTTCATTTCTCAGTGTGGGGTGCTTACGTAGGCCAACTGAGCAGACAGAAGTCTGGGCAGGCTGCATCTCTGGATCCCCATCCCTCCTATCTCCGGACCTGAGATTGAGCTCAGGGGCGGAGGTGTGTGCAGAGCTGCCAACTGGGAGGAGATGGCTTGGAACTCCCGGGTGCTACTCTCAGCCTCACATCCCCAGGGACAGGTGCCAAGGTCGCCACGGAGATTCCCCGAGGCTGGGTAGGCAAACAGGGAAGGGCGAACTCCCTGAGATCCGGCCAGGTCGTCTCCTGGCATTGCCTTGGCTCGGAATTCCTTCCAGGGTCACCGAGGACGAACTAGACCGGTCCTGCGCGGGCAGGGGTTAAAGGGACTGGCCCTGCAAGGATTGGGGGGGGGGGGGGGCATCAACAAAGAAATTGGGGGAGTTCCACCTTGGGTGCCCGACAGGAATAGGTGGCACAGAAAGCGGGAAGGCTGCCCTGAGCCCTGGCGACAGCGGGGACACCACACGACACACCGCGGCGCTCACCAGGCAGCCGGCGGGAGAGGTCGGCGCGAGAGCTCGGGTACCGGGCCGCTCGGCCGCGCCGCGCGCATGCTCCGATCCGCACTCTCCGGGCGGGGCGCGAGGCCCGGCGCTCCCGGGCGGGGGAGGAGCGCTCGCGCAGCCGCCCCTGACAGGCGCGGGCTCGGCGGCGGCTGCAGCGCGCAGCGCCGGGCCCTGCCGGAGCCGGACTAGCATGTGCCGCGGTTCCCCGGCGGCGGCAGCGGCGGCGGCGGCTCCTCTGCAGAAGCAGCAGCGGCCACCATGGCCAAGGCCAGCGTGGAACTCACCCGAGAGCTGCAAGGTACGAGGTCGCCTCGGTCCCGGGACGCCCCGTCCGTGAGCGCCCCAGACCCAGCGCTCTCTTGCCGCGGTACACCCCAGCCCGGCGCCTGCGCCCCTTCGTGCGTCCTCGCTCCAAGGCAGCCCCTGCCCCCTTCGTCCCAGCGCGGCGTCGCCGTCCCCGGGCACCCTCCGCTGCTCGCCTCACCCTATCAGGACCTCCTGGTCCAGGCACCGCCCGTCCCGCTCTCTGGTGACAGGTGCAGCTCTGCGCCGCCCGGGGCCGGCTGTCGGCGTTCCTGACCCACCCCGGCGAGGCGTCGGGTCGCCCCTCCGGAGTCCCCGCTTCCCCCACCCCCGCCGGGCGGGGCCATGGGATGGGAGCCGCGGAGGTCCTGACCGCGGCTGGTCTCGGGACCCTCCCTCCTCTCTGCCCCGCCCCGGAACTGGCCCCCGAGATGCTCCTAGGAGCGCCGGGCCAGGGGCCGGAGGAGGGGGTGAGAAGAGGCCCAGGGGTGGAGCGCAAACCCGGAGCAAGGTCTCTGCGGCTCACCCTCTGCAGTCCCAGCCTGCCCCTCCTCAACACCCACCACTCACACCTCAAGGCCTCTCCCGCCTGCTGAGCTCACACTCAGCCCCAACCAAGGCCGGCCCAGCACAGCCCTGACCCCCAGCCGGAGGCACAGGCTAGCCCACACACAGACCAGGACGCTCAAGGATACCAGAGCCGTGATGTGTGTGGCAATTCCCCACACCTACACACGCACAGGAGCACAATCGTGAGGTGTGTGTACGCACGTATATCAAAGACTGCACCCCACCGCACATGTCCACACTACCGTTTTCTGGATGGTGTGGCCAGCAGATGGGTATGGGGCTCATTTACACACTAAATCCTTCGCCTCACCACCACCCCCCAGTCTGGCGCTGTGCCCCTTTCACAGCTGCAAGCCGGCATACTCATTCACACTTCTCCGTCCCCACCAGTGCCACACTCCTGCTCCTGGCATCATCAGAAGTATGCACACACCCATAGTAAAGACAGCTTCACGTCCAGACCACACAGCACCGTCAGGGGCACCCCCACCTCCCCACACACTGACTCACCGCACCTCTGCGTGTGTGTGTGTGTGTGTGTTGATGGCTGCTATAGTACTGGGTTAGAAACATCCTCACACCCTCAGAAGTGTGAGACACACCCTCCCACAAACGCTGTCATTCGGCAACTGTCCCCTGACTTAAGGATATCAGGAGCCAGAGTTTCAACACCACGACTCCGTCTCTACCAGGAAAAGTTACTGAAGAAGGAAAAGTCTCTGTCCCATGCTCTGTCCCTGTTTCACTCTCCTCTCCCGGTCCTACCTCTGCTTCTCTCTGGAGAACCCTGGGAGGTGGGTGGCCGGGTAAGGGGAGCTCTGAGCTCGCCCAACCCACCTGCAGACAGTATCCGGAGGTGCCTCAGCCAGGGGGCTGTGCTCCAACAGCATCGCGTGAAGCTAGAGACAAAACCCAAGAAGTTTGAGGACAGAGTGCTGGTGAGGAGGGCCTTGGTCCTGGGGGGATGGAGGGAGGCAGGAGGGAAGAGGTGGGCAAGGGCTGAGGAGACAGGGGCATGGCGGGGTGGACTGGGTTATGTTCAGGAGCTGGTAGGCAGGAGAGGGAGTGCTCCCAGAGCAGAGTTGTGCTGGCTAAGGAGGGCAGGGGCACTAGTGCCCAGGCCACTGCCATGAATCAACTGCTCTTCCCTGCAGGCCTTGACCTCCTGGCGCCTCCACCTCTTCCCCCTTAAGGTCCCTGCCAAGGTGAGTTAGGCAGGGGAATAAAAGACACCTGGCATGCTCCCTTCCATGCCTGGCAACCAGGCCATTACCAAGAGCTGGGCATCCCTGTCCATCCAGGTGGAGAGCTCCTTCAATGTCCTGGAGATCCGAGCCTTTAACACCCTCAGTCAGAACCAGGTGGGCACTGGACTCAGCCTGCTGTCAGGGACCTGGAGAGGGGAATCTGAGTCTCAGGCTGCCCACTCCCTGTCCCCAGATCCTGGTGGAGACGGAACGAGGCGTGGTAAGCATGCGGCTGCCATCCGCTGAGAGCGTGGACCAGGTGACACGGCATGTGAGCTCTGCCCTCTCCAAGGTCTGCCCCGGCCCTGGGTGAGTGGGAACAAGGGTCCCTCGAGGGACTGAACGAGGAGACCTCTCTTTTCCTGGCCCTGTGCTTCTGGGACACAAGAGTGCACATGTCCCCTCCTGCTTCTTCCTGAGGACTCAGAAGCTGTCATTAGGAAGAACCGAGAATCTCTTTCCACCACTCTCTGGGATGATTTGTTCACCTTCCAGGTGTTTGATCCGGCGTGGAAATGCAGACACCCCAGAGGGACCCCGAGACACGTCTCCCAACTCTGAGACTTCCACGTCTACCACTCACAGTGTGTGTGGTGAGCAGGGGCAGACAGCACTGTGGGACTGACGAGGCCACCTTGTCCCATGTCCAGAGCACCCAGTTTTGCCTGAGAGGCCTTTGCCTTCTCTAAGGACTTTCCAGCTCCGTGGCCTCAGGAGGTTCATGGACTAGCAGGAACTTGGACACTAGCACCTGCAGTGACCTTGACTGTTCCTTGAGCCCCAAGCCTCCTTCCAGGTGTGTGGAAGGTGTGTTACCATTCATGAAGCCAGCCGGTCTCTCACCCCACAGGTGGCTTCTCTGAGACCTACGCTGCCCTGTGTGACTACAATGGGCTCCACTGCCGTGAGGAAGTGCAATGGGTACATGGGGCCAGGGGGCAGCCGGGAGTGGGAGGAGGAGACTCCTCTAGAGGGAGGAGACAGAGCAGGGCTGGGAAGTGGGTGTGAGCCAGTTCTACCTCTCCAAGGACGTGGACACCATCTACCATGCTGAGGATAACCGCGAGTTCAATCTTTTGGATTTCAGCCACCTGGAGAGCCGGTAAGCAGATGGGGTAGACAATCCCCCACATTCCCAACTCAGACCCCAACCCGGGATCCCTCTTCCAGTCCACCCACAGCCCCTGACTATCTCTCAACTCCTCTACCCCCACTGCCATCTTCAATCTAAGTTTCCCCAGCCCAAACCCCCATCCTGCCCTCCTCTTTCCTGTCACAGTTACCACTTACCATTTCCCATCCTTTCAATGTCCCCACAGAGACTTGGCCCTAATGGTGGCAGCCCTGGCCTACAACCAGTGGTTCACCAAACTCTACTGCAAAGATCTGCGGCTGGTAGGAATTAGGAAGGGCTGGGGGAGGGGAAAGCAGTGTCCTCCTTGGCTCTTGACCTCAGAACCCTTCTGTCCTCAGGGCTCAGAAGTGCTAGAACAGGTGCTACATACCTTGAGCAAGTCGGGGAGCCTTGAAGAGCTGGTGCTGGACAATGCTGGGCTTAAGACGTGAGGCCAGCCTCCTCTGTGGCTAGTGATGCCCCCATCATGTAGTCTTAGGATCCCAAAACCTCAGAGCATGATATGGTTTCCTTGAACTGTCTCATCCAGCTTCAGAAAGGGGTCAAGGCCCAAGGCAGGCACAAACCAAACCAGCAGTCAAGCTGGGACTCAGACCTCTGCCTCCTGATGCCCTAGGTGCACGCATGGCTTTTCCCAACACCCTCCATGCCCTGGGCCCCTTTCTCTCAACTGCCTAGCAGGGTGGGCTCTCCAGTCTTGAAGACACGAAACTGGGCTTTGTCTCAGCATAGTCCCAAGGTGTGCAGTGCCCCAGGTACTCCAGGGGTGACAGGTCCCTGACAAGCCCCAAGCTGGCCGTGTGAGGCGGCCTCTGCTCTGACCATTGCAACCCCAGCCAGGCAAGCAGGTAGAAGAGGAGGGAAACCCAGGGGCTGGGACACGGGCTCAGCTCAGGACAAATCCTTCCTCCCCTTCCCTGAAGGGACTTTGTCCAGAAGCTGGCCGGGGTGTTTGGGGAGAACGGGAGCTGTGTGCTGCATGCCCTCACTCTGTCCCACAACCCCATCGAGGACAAGGGTGAGCCCCAGCCCTGAATCTTGCTCCCTCCACAATACAGACCCTGTCCTGGCCCAGGGCCCAACCCAGGTCTGAACAGGGCCTCCCCAACCTGATGGCGGCCCTGTCCCTGCACTTCCACCTTTGACCCCAGGCCTGCACCCCACATAAGCCCCTCTAACTCTCTGTCACCCACACCGGCTGTCCAGCCTCTCACCAGGCCCATTGTCTCTCCCCTCCCCAGGTTTCCTCAGCCTGAGCCAGCAGCTGCTCTGCTTCCCTACTGGCCTCACCAAGCTGTGCCTGGCCAAGACTGCCATTTCCCCACGAGGTACTCACACCAGGACCCCTGACCTCTGTCCTCAGCCTTCCCCCAGTGCAGCCTGGGATGCCGAGCCCCACACGTGGCCCCACACACTCACACCCCTCCTCAGGGTTCGATGGAGGAAAGGGAATCACATTTGGGGAGCAGGGAAGAGTTGTATGTGGAGGGAGAAAGGTAGGGATGGGGGCCAACCCAGCCCAGTGCCCGCTGTGCTCAGGGCTCCAGGCGCTGGGCCAGACCTTCGGGGCCAACCCGGCCTTTGCCAGCTCCCTTCGATACCTGGACCTGAGCAAGAACCCTGGGCTGCTCGCCACAGACGAGGCCAATGTGAGTGTGTGGAATGTTGCCTCAACCCCCTAAGGAAGGACTGAGGGTCCGCTGCTCTGTGGCCCCGGGATGGGAGGGACTGCAGTCGCTCTGTCCTCTCTTCCCCAGGCTCTGTACAGTTTCCTGGCCCAGCCCAATGCCCTGGTACACCTAGACCTGTCAGGGACCGACTGCACTGTTGATCTGGTGAGGAGCTGGTGATGAGGGGAGCAGGCAGAGAGATTTGGGGAGGCCAGAGCAATGTATGTCTCCCCCTGAGTACTGGGGTAGACAGAGCAGCCAGGGTGACTTCAGTGGCAGCTGTGGCTCATACCCACGTGCATTTGTCCAGGTCCCAAAGCTGTGCCAAAAGCCGACGCTCTCTCCATTGCTCACTGTGCACCCTGACTCAGGGCTTCCCCACTAGTGGGGAAGGATGAGTCCCCTAACTTGCAGGGGCACCCTGGGAGCCAGCAGGGGCTTTGCTTTGCACACCCACTACCTGTCTTTCCACACCCATGGCAGCTAGGCAGGGAATAGAGTCACTCTCCAGGGGTAAGAAAAGAGCTTTGGCGGCCAAGGGTGGTGGTACATGCCTGCAATCCCAGCACTCTTGGAGGTGGAGACAGAAGAATCCCAAGTCTGAGCCTAGATCGGGAAACTTACTGAGAATCTGTCTCAAAAGTAATAAAGAAAAGGTCTAGGAATGTAGCTCACTGCAAAGGCCTTGGGCTCAGTCCTCATTACTGGGGGAAAGTGACTTGAGAAGCTTAGGGGAAGAGCTCACAGAGAGAGGCGGGAGCTGGAACTTGAAGGGAGAGCAGAGGGAGTCCTTGCCCCCGCATCCTCCCAGCCCCACTGAGGCCACGTAACTCTCCCCACAGCTTCTGGGTGCCCTGCTCCATGGCTGCTGCTCCCACCTCACCTACCTCAACCTGGCTCGCAACAGCTGCACCCACAGGTTGGGTCAGGAGGGACAGGGAAGGTTGGGGCAAGCTGCAGCCGGTCCCCTCCTTTGCTGATCCCAGGGCTCTCCACAGGAAGGGCCGGGAGGCCCCACCAGCCTTCAAGCAGTTCTTCAGCAGCGCCTACACACTGAGCCACATCAACCTGTCGGCCACGAAGCTGCCCCTGGAGGCCCTCAGGTCGGGTGGGTGCAGGGTTGGGGGCATCCAAAGGAGCCCTGGGGTGTGGGGAGTAGTGAATGTGGCCCTATGACCTTCCTCCCACAGGGCACTGCTGCAGGGCCTCTCTCTCAACAGCCATCTCAGCGATCTGCACCTGGACCTCAGCAGCTGTGAGGTGAGGCCTCAGTCTCCCCAGCCAGCTCCCTGCCCCTCACCACCATCCCAGTGTTTTTTCCAACCAAAGTCAAACCCCAGCTCCATGTTACCACTGCATTTAGTGCACTGCGCCGCCTGCCCTGACCACACCTCTCTTTCCCTCTCAGCCTGTGGCCCCAAGCCTTCCTTCCAGAATCCCTTCGCTTTCCGCAGCTAGTAACTGTGCTCTAAAGCTTTGGGTGGGTAATACCAGGCTTCCCCACCAGAGGGCAGGAGCGGGCTGTCATAGTGGCTGAGGGAAGGGGGGCCCTAGGGAAGCATGAGATGTGGAGAAGGCATCTCCCTGCTTTTACACCCATGAGTTTGGAGATGAGCACTCTGGTCTCTAAGGATTAAAGGTGCCTGTCTCCCACCCGGAACCCTCTCTTCCCTGCCTTACCCCATCTCTAGCTCCGCTCAGCAGGAGCTCAAGCCTTGCAAGAGCAACTGGGATCAGTCACATGTGTGGGCAGCCTTGACCTGTCTGACAATGGTGAGGTTACCTCGTTGGGCAGCGGAGAAGCTCTGGGGAGATACTGATAGGCCTCAGGCTTCAAGGCCAGGCCCCTCTCATCCTCTGACCAGGGTTCGACTCAGACCTCCTGACACTGGTGCCTGCACTTGGCAAGAACAAGTCCCTCAAGCACCTGTTCCTGGGCAAGAACTTCAATGTCAAGGCCAAGTGAGCCCCCACCACTACACCCAAGACCCTCATCCTGTCATCCATGTGTCCTGGGCTCGCTGTGTTCCCTCTGGCCACCTCTCTCCTCCAATAGCATGGCTCCAGCCCCTCCCCTCTTGCTCTGAGCCCCACCTTTCCACAGGACACTGGAGGAGATCCTACACAAGCTGGTGCAGCTGATCCAGGAAGAGGACTGTGTGAGTGACTGGCCCTAGGAGGGGACCTTCCCTGACAGGGGCTGCAGGGGCTGGACCCAACCTCCACTGGCCTCTCAGTCCCTGCAGTCACTGTCAGTGGCAGACTCCCGGCTAAAGCTTCGAACCAGCATCCTCATCAATGCGCTGGGCAGCAACACCTGCCTGGCCAAGGTGGATCTGAGTGGCAACGGGATGGAAGACATCGGGGCCAAGATGCTGTCTAAGGCCTTGCAGATAAACTCCTCCCTCAGGTGACGCCAACACTTGGGCCCTCTGCCCTAGCCCCCAGTCCATAGAAGATAGCTAGTCCCTGAGCTGGCTCTGAGTGGGTCTCAGGAAAGGAGGGAGGGCCCCAGAGAAGGTTCCATCCCTGGCCATGATGGGGACCCAGAGAGAGAGGACTGATAAACTGGAGCTCACCCTCTCCCCAGAACTATCCTGTGGGATAGGAACAATACATCTGCCCTGGGCTTCCTGGACATCGCAAGGGCCCTGGAGAGGTGAGTAGACCAAGGCCCTGGCCTGATTCAAAGCCAACCACCCTGAGCCAGGACCTGGTGTGAGCTAGGACCTGCACCCCAATCTCCTTCACCTATTCACACAGAAATATGAGGAAGGGCCAGAGTGTGGTGGTGCATGCTTGTAATCCCAGCACTCAGGAAGCTGAGGCAGGAGGATCACCATGAGTTCAAGGTCAGCTTGGACTACATAGTGAGTTCAAAGCCTACCTGATCTACACAACAAGACCCAGTCTCAAAAAAAAAAAAAAAAAGTGTGCTGAGGATGTAGCTCAGTCCTGAGTTTGAATCCCAGTAGGGGAGTAGGGTTGGGGAAGGGCCTTGGAAGAGGGAATGATGAGCAAGGGCTGGATTTTAGGGAGCCCGGGCCTCTCATCACTAGGTATTCCCCATCCCGCTGTACTGTTGTGTCCCACAGCAACCACACGCTGCGTTTCATGTCCTTCCCGGTGAGCGACATCTCCCAAGCCTACCGCAGTGCTCCTGAGCGCACTGAGGACGTCTGGCAGAAGGTGTGGGGGGCTGTGCTGAGTAGGCTGGGACAGCAAGGAGCAGAGGGCAGCCCAGTCCCCAACCCTGACCCTGCCCACTCGCTCCCCTCAGATCCAGTGGTGCCTGGTGAGGAACAACCACTCCCAGACCTGCCCCCAGGAGCAGGCATTCAGGCTGCAGCAGGGCCTGGTGACCAGCAGCGCCGAGCAAGTAAACGTTTCCCTCCAGGACAACAGGGGTGTGCATGGGGCTAGCAGGCAACAGTGGCAGAGCAAGTGGGGGAGAAGGAGACAGGAGACTCAGAACATAGCACCTTGCACAGGTAGATAAACAGGAGCCCCTAGACAAAGGGTTCATAGCACTTGGGGAATCAAACTCAGGCATCCAAGAAGGGCACATCAGGACAGACCAGGCCACCCAAAGACATTACCACCACCACCACCATCCGGGAACCTAGGGCACCCAGAGACCCCACCTGGGACCCTGACCCTTCTGCCCCGCCCTCCAGATGCTGCAGCGGCTGTGCGGACGGGTGCAGGAGGAGGTGCGTGCCCTGAGGCTGTGCCCCTTGGAGCCAGTGCAGGATGAACTTCTCTATGCCCGGGACCTCATCAAGGATGCCAAGAACTCCCGGGCGGTGAGCCCTCGCATGCTAGCCCGGGCAGTCCAGGCACTGCTCAGTGCCTCTGTCCTCCCAGCCCAGGCCCCCCACGGATCTCCTCAAGCCTGATTCCAGTCTCTGAACCTTGCTCCTTCCTGCTCCAGCTGTTTCCCAGCCTCTATGAGCTGGGCCACGTGCTGGCCAATGATGGGCCTGTGAGGCAGAGGCTGGAGTCAGTGGCCAGTGAGGTGTCGAAGGCTGTGGACAAGGAGCTACAGGCAAGTCCTGGGGGGCAGGAGGAAACTATGTGAGAGCCCAGGGTTCACCAGAGCCCTGAGCTAAGAGCTGATATCAGAGTGGGGAAGTTACTGGAGCACAAAGAAGGAAATGTACAGATTCCAGACCACCCATTGCTCCCCTATGCCAAGACACCAAAATATGAGCCTTGGGTATTTTTTTATGCTAGCTCTTACTTGGACCCTGAACTCCTATTTGCCCCTTCCTGTATTCTGATCCTTGAACTGATTCTCCCCTATCTGTATGTAAGATATAAAGAACACTGAGCCAGAAACAGGGAAGCCTGTGTGTCCACGGCTGTGACACAGCTGTGTATTCTTAGCCGGCTCCCTCAGTCTCACTGCAGGGACTATAATAGATTAGCTAAAGCCTCTTCCCCTGTAATGCAAGCCCTGACTGGTCCCCATGGGGCTGTGGCCTCCTTTCTCTTCACTAGGTGATCCTGGAGTCCATGGTCAGCCTAACACAGGAGTTATGCCCTGTGGCCATGCGGGTGGCCGAGGGGCACAATAAGATGCTGAGCAACGTGGCAGAGCGAGTCACTGTGCCTCGGAACTTCATCCGAGGGGCACTGCTGGAGCAAGCCGGACAGGACATTCAGAACAAGCTGGAGTGAGAGGCGGAGGGAGGACGGGGCGGGGGGCGGGGTGGGGGGGGGCCTGGATTTGGCCCAGAGCACTTGGGGACTTGGGAACTATCAGCAATGAATAATAAATGGAAAATCTCCATTACAAGGGATAAATCTTTAACTGAGTGCCACCTTGCTGTTTAGGGTCTGACTAGTCCTCACCCTAGAAATCTGAGTGCTGAGCTAGGGTATAGGAGCCAGGGTGGTGCACAAACAGGTGTATACACACAAACTCACACCCACACACCAGGAATGGCCTCTGAAAACAAAACACAACCTTCTCAGAGACCTGGTGAAGAAAAGTGATGTGAGACACGTGTGTAGGGAATCCCACTCTTGCCGATCTTCCTAAACCTAGCCTTCTTTCCTTCTGGGTCAGGGTGCTACCATTTGCCAAAGCAAAGAAAATGAGTCTACAGATCTGTGAAATAGTCAAGCACAAGAAGTGCTGGTTTCTACTAGAACATTAGCAACCAGCACGATTTGCTCAGCACCCCGATTTACCTAGTTCTTCCACTACACCATCTGACCCCAGAGCCTCCTCTTCCTTCAGTTCACTTGGCCCATACATACCAGGGCTGGGGAGGTCAGTGGGTGGGATGGGTCATGAGTATGGGCCCTGAGTGCCTCCTACAGTAGCTGTGTTCTGGGTGGACAGCTGGGCCAGCTGGCCCATTCTCTAGGCCTCCAGGGCAAGGAGGTGCTAGGTGTAGCGGCCAGGCGGGGCTGAGCTAAGCAGTCTCACCTGTGCCCACAGTGAGGTGAAGCTCTCAGTCGTCACTTACTTGACCAACTCCATAGTGGACGAGATCCTGCAGGAGCTGTACCACTCCCACAAGAGCCTGGTGAGTCTGAACTGAACCAGGGCCTCCCTCCAGACTCTGAGAGGTGGGAAGCTTCCCTGAGACCCTGTTCCCACTGTCTTCCCCAGGCCCGCCACCTGACCCAGCTAAGGACACTGTCAGATCCACAAGGAGGGCCAGGCCAAGGGCAGGATCCATCCTCTCGAGGCCGAGGCAGGAACAATGACCATGAGGAGACCACAGATGATGAACTTGGGACCAACATTGTGAGCCCCCATACCCCCCCTGCCCTCCTTAACCTGGGTCCGGCCTTGCACCTACAGCCCTGCTCTTCCTCCCTACCACTGCTCTGGCCTCCACTCCAGCTCGCCGTGACTGACCAGCCTTCTCCCTCATCCCAGTGTCTGAGCCACCTGAGGAGAAAGACAGGGTGGACTCTAAGAAGGGTCTGTGTGAGGAGTGGGAAGCTTCAGGTAAGGATCTAGAACTGGATCCCCAACCTATCCTTTGTCTATTCCTCCAGGACACCATGGCCATCAAAAAGCAGAAACGCTGCCGCAAGATCCGCCCAGTATCCGCCTTCATCAGTGAGTCCCACACCCTCTGTTCGAATCTCCGCCAGGCTCCCAGTCCCCTCCCCAGGCCTTTTTCCTTTTCTTTTGTCCCTATCTCTCCATCCTCTCTCTCCTTGTCCCTGATGCTAGTCCCTCTAATGGTGCTGTGCCCACAGGTGGGAGCCCTCAGGACATGGAAAGCCAACTGGGGAGCCTGGGGATCCCCCCCGGCTGGTTCTCAGCACTCGGGGGCAGCCAGCCCACAGCTAGCGGCTCCTGGGAAGGTCTATCTGAGCTGCCCACTCATGGCTATAAACTGAGGCATCAAACACAAGGGAGGCCCCGGCCCCCCAGGACCACCCCTCCAGGACCTGGCCGGCCCAGCGTGAGTCCCAAAGGCCTCACAAGAGGACCAACTTTCCTTAGCAGTGCCACAGCAAGGGGCTCTATCTTTAGGACCCAGATGGTAGACACTAGCTTTGGGCACTGGGACAAGAGTCTGGGAAAACTCCTGGGCAAAATAAGAGTTGAGGAATCATCCAGTTTGGAGGAAGGCTATCCCTTATTACAGATGTGGAACATCTGTCTAGCCAGGCTTGGTGGCACACACCTGTAGTCCCACCTCCTTGGGAGGCCGAGCCAGGAGAATAATTTGAGCCCATGAGTGTGGGACCAGCAACATAGACATACATAGGGAGACCCCATCTCAGAAAGAGAAAAAAAAATCTTTGTCTGCCAGGCAGTGACATTCTCATTTTGATAAAGCCAAGAGCCACCAGTTTAGGAGATGTCCAGGTTAACTAAAGTCTACATTTCCATGGCCAGTTCCAAAGGGGAAATCGCTGAGTGGACAGGAAGTGGGGCTCCTGAGCCACACGAGATACCGCACAGGGCCTTTCGTCCCAGCAGGGACCAGTACCTGGGACACGGCAGGAGAACGGGATGGCCAGCTGCCTGGATGAGGGGCTAGAGGACTTCTTCAGCCGGAGGGTCATGGATGAAAGCTCCAGGTGTGACGCCTAAACAACTCCCACGTTCTGCAGGCCCCTGTGCCAGTCTCTCCAGCAAGTCCCCCCACACCCGCCTCTCTGGGACAATCTCACCCTTCTTGCCCATCTTTTAGCTCTCACAGCCTCTGAATCTCCTCAGGGTGACTGCAAAGGATGGCGGGACAGGACAGAACAGGACAGGGGTGACAGGCACTGAATGGTGTGAGTCCCTGAAGACAGTAGTCCCTGTCACATAGTTTGTTTGTTTGTTTGTTTGTTTTGGTTTTTTTTTTGCTTTTTGAGACAGGGTCTCGCTTTGTAGTTCAGGCTGGCCCTGAGCTCACTATGGTGCCCAGGCAAGCCGCCGCGAACTCAGCAATCCTCCTGTCTCTGCCTCCCGAGTGCTGGGATTACAGGCGTGAGCCACCACGCCCGGCATTGTGGTATGCGGTGTTGATTGTTGGTGGGCGTGTCTCCACACC
>PVIC010019687.1:0-30391 GCA_004025085.1 Thryonomys swinderianus
CTTTGTAGCTCAGGCTGGCCCTGAGCCTCATTATGTAGCCCAGGCAAGCCTCCAACTCAGCAATCCTCCTGTCTCTGCCTCCCGAGTGCTGGGATTATAGGCATGCGCCACCACGCCCGGCACTGTGGTATGTGGTATTGATTGTTGGTGGGCGTGAGTCTCCAGCCCAGCACTGTATGTGGTTACTGGGGATCGAACTCAGGACCTTGCACTTGCGAGGCAGGTGCCGGAACCACTGATCTAACCCTCCAGCTCCCTGGAACCTATTTTTTAACCTCTTATGACCACCGTTCAAGCATTTGATTATATTTGAGGCAATACTTCTTTTTCTTAAACTCTGTTTCATGCAATGACTTGCAAAACTAAAAATTAAAGAGTAGTGATATGCACCATTTGTATTCCATGAGGCTCCTTGATCTGTCGGAAGTATGATGTGTACGATATGCATTTCTTATCTAAGGAATGCTCACAATGTAAAGAGATTAAATTCCAACCATATATAACACTTCTGCCTCCTACAGTTTCCTCCTTGAAGGGAAAGAAGCAACCCTTAAGTGACCTGGAGGAGCAAGTAGGAATAGAAATTCATTCATTTATCAACAGCACGACAGCTAACGTGAGCATTTTAACAAGGGTCAACTGGGCTTCCAGAGTCACCTTGTAGGAAAAATGAAATGGAGCCAAGTTAGTGTCCAGGGCTGGGAGCCAGCAAGTCCCTTCATTGCAAGTGTCAGCAACCCCTGAAGTCCTTCAGTTTTATAAGATGCATCAAGGGCTGGAGATTTAGCTCACAGGCACAAGGTCCCTAGTTCAATCCCCAGTAACCACATACAACAATACTGGGTGTGGTGACTCACACCCTCCCAGCAATCAGTACCACACACCACAGTGCTGGGCATGGTGGTTATCACCTGTAATCCCAGCGACTGGGAGGCAGAGGCAGGAGGATTGCTGAGTTTGAGGCTTGCCTGGGCTACATAGTGAGCTCAGAGCCAGCCTGAACTACAAAGCGAGACCTTGTCTCAAAAAAAAAAATCATCAAATAAAGAGAATGTAATATATCCTCCCTTGACATATTTAAAATAATGTAAACTCCTTTAAAACAGATGGTCTCAAGGTCATGATCCACCAGCCAGGGGATCTTGGGCTGGGGAGCTGCTTGGGAGGTAGGTGAAGTGAAGACTGTTTTAAGACGAAGACTTGTTTATTTTCTTCATGTTCCTCCTGGAAAGTACACAGTGGGGTTTTCCAGAGGCCATGCTGCCGCTGCTGGTGGCAGATAACATCACTGCACCGGCAATTTATAGCGTGTGTTTTGTGTACTTTTGTTTCCTAGAATTTTTGGAAGTGGTAGGTGGACTTTCAGAGGTTACCTTCACTTTTCTTAATACCATGGCTCTGTTCTTATTGGTCATTTTACCTGCCATACTTTCTGTAGTTTCATTATTGCCCAATGTGTCACTGTTTTGAAATTCCAGTTTTTAAACTGAAAGAGCATCTATTTGAAATTCAGCAAGAAATAGGCATCTGTTTTTTTAATCACATTTTGAAGTTTTCAAAAAATTTTTAAAAAATTATTACTTTAGAATTGGGTATTTTATTAAAAATAAAATTTATTTATTGCATACTTTTCTTATCTTTATGGAATGCTGGCTTGAAAACATGAGATAAAAAGATTTACTTTCTCAAACTACTCCTACACCATCTATCTCTAAGCTGATGAAGACAATGAAAGATCATAGTTCCCCGAATCATGGAACAGGGGTTAACTTCAAAGAAACCAGGTGAAGAAATGAAAATACAGTGAAAGTTATCTTTTTCCCACCTCTATGATGCTAATAATTCCTTACTGCATCTTATGGAATAAACAATTCCAAACTGTCACTTTGAGACTTTCCAGAGTTTAAAAGAAATTTAAATGTAGGTATGATGAGTTGTCTTGTTTAAGTTGTAGAGGGGATCAAACTCACACATGCTAGGCAAAGGGCCTACAACTGAACTACACCCCAGCCTTTTCAGTTTTGAGGCAGAGTCTTATTAAATTTCTTAGACTTACTTCAGCTCATGATCTTCCAGCCTCAGCCTTCTGCGTATGGATGTATACTGTCACACCCAGCTATGATGGCTCATTAAGCTAAACATTGATTCTTGTTTGCAAACTAGAAGTGAAACAAGATACTGCATCTTACAGGTGAGTGACCTATTTCATGGTCTGGAGAAGCAGCCACGCTAAACTCAGTGCTAAGGCCTTACATGGGGTCATCGTTGAAAGTTGGCTGGATGAAAAATTAGTAGAATAAACAAGTGTCCCTTTCTCCAAATCATAGTATCTCGTCAAATTTCAGGTTTCACTGTAAACATGAAGACTCATTTATCATTTACAGATCTGCTCCTGGGCCTCAAAAATAAAGACATCTATCTACACATATGGCTAGATATACTGTTCTATTTTTATGTGTTCAAATAATGTGATCAATTAATCACTAATGATTTTTTTGTTTTTTTTTGAGACAGGGTCTTGCATTGTAGTTCAGGCTGGCCCTGAGCTCACTATGTAGCCCGGGCAAACCTGGAACTCAGCAATCCTCCTGCCTCTGCCTCCCGAGTGCTGAAATTACAGGTGAGAGCCACCACATCCTGGATTGTGGTATGTGGTACTGATTGCTGGTGGGTGTGAGTTACCACGCCCAGTATTGTTGTATGTTGTTACCAGGGTTCGAACTAGGGACTCTGTACTTGCTAGACAGGTGCTGGAACCACTGAGCTAAATATCCCGCCCACTAATGATCTTTTATTACAGGTAACAAAGTGTTGAATAACTTCTCGAAATGTCATGGTTTATTCTGACACAAGAGAGCTGAAATTTTCATTGATGGGGCAAAGGCCAAGGTTCCTAGCACCCTCCAAGGGAGTGCTAAGTGTTACTGTAGGGTTTAACTCTGTGCCCTGGCAAAAACAAAGAAACTCAGGTGGGCTAGGGGTGTATCTTAAGTGCTGGGACTTAGTGGTAGAGCCTTTGCATAGCATGTGAGGCCTTGGTTTCAATTCCCAGTACTGCCAAAAAATAAAAAATAAAAAAGTTCCTGACATTGCAGTAAAAATTACTAATTTCATTCAACACTTTTTAATATTCTGTGCAATAAAATAGGAAGTTGATATAAAGTATGTTTGCTGCAACCTGAAGTACAACAGTTGATGCAAAGCAAGCAGTTGAGAGACTGAGCTGCATGCAGGACCAGTCACTTTTTAATACAGAGACATTTTTATCTGAAAGAATGAATGAAAAACTATGGCTATTCAGCCTTGAGTATCTGGTAGACATATTTTTCCAAATGGCACCTAAAGAAAACAGTGTTGGTTGCTAATGTTACAATTTGAGTTTTCTAAGCAGTACTTAGAATTTTGGAAACATTTACCTAATATTATTAATTTCCAATACTCAAGAATGATCTCAGTACTATGATCAAATGGAATTTTTACATTTTATCCTGGAATGAGTAAAAATCTGGAAGATTACATAACTCAGTGAACCAGTAGTTTCCAAATGACCTATTTGTGATGTTACAAAAACTTAATTCAGAGTACAAAATACACCAATGGGTTTTAATTTAATACATTTTAAAAGTTCATCAATAGGACTTCAGATTCTGCTTTGCAACCAGCCCTTGGTTTTGCTCTAGTATCACTAAAGTATATCCACAAGTTGAAAAAGATACTAAGATATTACTCTCCTTTTCAAAGTACATTATCTATCTGAAGCCAGGTTTACCTTCATATTTCTTTCTTTTTTTTTTTTTTTGCGGGACTGGGATCGAACTCCAGCCCTTGTGCTTCCAAGTAGGCACGGTACCACTTGAGCTAAATCCCCGGCCCATTCCTTCATATTTCTTAACATGGTGACATATTGGAACAGACTGAATGCAGAGGCAGATGTCCAGCTGTCTTCCATGAAGCCAGATACTGAGGAGATGGGTAAAAACTAAAACAACCACCACTCTTCTCCCAAAAGTTAGTTTTTCAGAAGTTATCCTCCCCTCAAGGGGTTATCTGCTAACATAGAATGGGTTTACTGTTATTTTGCAAAGAATTAACAGATATGTTTTCTCAGTTGTAACTGAATTTCTTTCTTTCTTTTTTTTTTTGAGACAGGGTCTCGCTTTGTAGTTCAGGCTGGCCCTGAGCTCACTAGGTAGCCCAGGCAAGCCTCAAACTCAGCAATCCTCCTGTCTCTGCCTCCGGGTGCTGGGATTACAGGCTTGAGCCACCAAACTCGGCATTTGTGGAAAGTGGTATTGATTGCTGGTGGGCGTGGTCACCACGCCCAGTATTGTTGTATGTAATTACCCAGAATGAACCAGGGACTTTATGTTTGCAAGGCAGGCGCTGGAACCACTGAGCTAAATCTCTGGCCCTATGACTGAATTTCCAATGTGGTAAATATTAATAGATAAATCCACAAGTTTTTCTGGGTCATTAATAATGTAATTGAATGTGATGGGATTCTTGTGAATAACATACGAGAAACGGTGCGGTAAAGCCATAGGAACCCAGAAATGTTGGGAAATGGGCTCAGGTGACTGGAGAGATTTGTATCACTTAATGGAGGGAAGAGAATCTACCTAATTTCACAGAACCAAGAGGAAATAGGCAGAAATAAGAGGCCACATGCCTGCTGCACCTGACTGTTGGGTTGGGCCTTGTGCTTTCTTGGAGGAGTTACTTAATGGACACAGATTTATTGGTAAGCATGGTATTTTTTTTTCCAAAGTGTGGGGTTGGGAAATCTCAAATGGGTATTTTCTTTGACAATTTTAAGGAAACTGTCATTCATTGTTTTATCTATCTATCTATCTATCTATCTATCTATCTATCTATCTATCTATCTATCTATCTATCTAATCTATCATCTATCTATCTAATCTAGTGGTGCCAGAGATTGAACTCAGGTCCTTGTGCTTCCAAGGTAGGTGTGGTACCACTTGAGCTAAATCCCCAGCCCTCAAATGGGTATTTTCCTAACCACTTAAGAAAAAATCAAAGTAAGTATATTTCGAGCCATTAGGTTTTATCTTTTCATCCCACAGAATATCCACAGGATCAAAACCCTGTATAAAGTCCTCCAACCTAAGGGAACCATAGAGTAATCTAACAAACACATGGAGTGATAAAGGAAATGGGCTTATTTGCTTCTTTCCTCAAACATCTCTGGTTTGATTCTCAGGTTTAAATCAACAAGGCATTAGCTTCCTGGAACTAAAAAAAGAATAAATATCTTAAGGTAGAACTGTCCCCTCTGAGGAGGCCGGAGTGTTGGTGACCCAGAGAGCCTTCCCTTGCCCCTGCCCCAAGTGGGGGGGACTGTGTCCCTCACAGAGCCGCAAACGCCTGGACACAGCCTGGCCCATATGGCCCTACGAATCTGGAACAACTGAAATCAAACCACTACTTCCTCTTGCGCGGTTAGTATTTGGGTGCTCAGAAATTCTCCTTGCAGGTTTAATGGGGCTTTCAAAGCGTTCTGTTACGGATTTTCCAGTGCAGGTCCCAAGGACAAAACTCAGCATGGCCTGGTGCTGGTCGCATTCAGGAGGCGCTCGCTGGGTTCTCAGCTGTACTCCGCTGTCCCGGTCTCTCGGAGAAACACGATGTTTTTTGCATGCAATCTAATCCTAAGCAAATTTCAGTTTCAGGTGTGACATATTTCCAGTTTTCTGATTTTAATGAAAATCTTTCTGTGTATTCTTTTACATATGTAGTTGTTCTTTTAGCACTTACAGTATTTTATCTTGAAGTCTAGGTTTTGAGAGTCATCTGATTTTGCTAGGCAGCTGTGGCATGTGTAAAGATGACCCAAACGCAGTATTAAAAATATCTTTTTAGGGCCGGAGGGTTAGCTCAGTGGTTCTGGCACCTGCCTCACAAGTGCAAGGTCCTGAGTTCCATCCCCGGTAACCACATACAATGCTGGGTGTGCCAGCCATCAATACCACACACCACAAGTGCCAGGTGTGGTGGCTCATGCCTGTAATCCCAGCACTTGGGAGGTAGAGACAGGAGGGTTGCTGAGCTCAAGGCTTGCCTGGGCTACATAGTGAGCTCACAGCCAGCCTGAACTACAAAGCAAGACCCTGTCTCAAAAAAAAAAAAAATCTGCTTTTCCTACCAGGAAAGCATTTTGATTTCACACACACACACACACACACACACACACACACACAGAGTTTTAGTTATGTTTGAGATAGTCAATGGATAAATAGTAAATAGTGTATTAAATGATAAGAAATTTTAGCTACCTAATTCATGTTATACTTCTACCTTTCTTGGAAAAAAAGTAGAAAAAGGCATAAAAAATGCTGGCACAAAAGTATCAGTGGTTGAAGAAACAAAAAAAAAATACAAATATGTTCAATATTCTGGTCTTGCTTATTTTCCAGAGAACTAAAGACAGTGTTCCAGTAAGGCATGCGATGGCTGAATTGCCAGAGGAAATGAGGTAAATCAAGGCCAAGCTGGATGACTGGAAAGAAGAGATTTGTGTCTTTAAATATGGAAAGTCAAACTGCAGAGCATGAGTGTGACATAATCCTGGGCAACACTCTGGACCGGACTGCTGACCACAGAGCTGAGAGTTTGGGAAAGAATGTGGTGATCTTTAGGAGACAACGGGGCTTCACCAAGACAAGTCATGTTAGATTAACTTCACCTTTTTTTGTAGAAAACAAATAAATGAAAGATTATGTATGGGACAGTTAGATTTTAGAAGCACATGCAGTAAGGTTTTCATGAGTTTGGGTTTTAAGTTTTTTGATTTAGCAGTTGGATACCTACTCTGAATCATGCACTACAGGAGGCACTGAAGGTCAAAAGATAAAAATGCCCTTGGTTCTCAGTTTCTAAAGGAGGAATCAAAACTCAAAAGCCCAAATAAATAAAATATTTACAAGATTAGTAATGAAGAGGAGGAAGTACACAAAGGCAGGGCCCAGAGACAGAATGGGAGGCAGTTTCTCTCTCTGGGGAGGTTCAAAGAAGAAGAATCTATCCGGAATGACAAGAGTTGGGTGAGGACGGTTTGAAGAGGCGGCAGCACGGCAAGGCCCGGAGGTGGGAAAGACTCACTGCTGGAGCATGTGAAGGGCAGCCAGTGGCGAAAGCCACCAGCAGGAGGGAGACTACAGAGTTGGAGAAACTGGCACAGTTCCCCCAAATAGCAAAGCTATGAATGAAGGAAGATTTTAGCAGCTTATTCTTTTGACACTTTTATCAATGATTTAAAAATCTACATTTGCCAGTTATTTTAAATGTATTATCACCTTGAAATACACTAAAAGAGAACAAAAAATTAAGTTGGTTGACAACGTTAGGACCTCAAAACACAGAACAGTAGGTAGGAACTCAGGCTCTGGTCTCAGACCTGCGCTAGAATCTACTGACCTCTCTCTGCCCTTGGACAAGTTACTTAACCTGTCTAAGGCAGAAATCAAAGCAAGTAGAGGACTAGACACAGCCAGCTCAGGCAAATCTTTTGCATTACTCGTAATCCTCCTGGTGCATATTTATATATGCTTGTTTGCTGGCCGGGGAAGCCATCCTGGTGTTTTCCGCCCTCAGTTTATTTTTGGTGCACTGGCCAGCCTCAGACAAAATTACTTGTTTATAGACTTATATTTCTTTTGTTTACATCACCAATAAACCATACTATTTCTCAGTTTATCTATTCAAGGGATTAAGAAAGTCAGCATAGCCAAATTCTAGAACATATTTTGTTCTTTACCTCGATTATCATTGTTAGGAGAGAAACTGCTAAGGCAATATTTTAAAGACAACTCAAAATTTATGTCATTCACAGTGTGTAACTATTATACCAAAATATTTTTTATATTTTAAAAAGTGTTATTGGGGCTGGAGGGTTAGCTCAGTGGTTCCAGTGCCTGCCTCTCAAGCGCAAGGTCCTGAGTTCGATCCCAGGTAACCACATACAATGCTGGGCGTGGAGACTCAGGCCCACCAACCGCATACCACAGTGCTGGGCGTGGTGGCTCATGCCTATAATCCCAGCACTCGGGAGGCAGAGACAGGAGGATTGCTGAGTTCGGGGCTTGCCTGGACTACATAGTGAGCTCAGGGCCAGCCTGAACTACAAAGCAAGACCCTGTCTCAAAAAAAAAAAAAAAAAAAGTGCTATTAAAATCCAATACTGTCTCAATTATACCCAAAGGCACATAAAAATTTATAAAACTAGGTGATAAAGCTTTAAATATTTTAGCTAAATTTTAAAAAGTGATCTAAAGTGTTAAAGCACAATAAATTTTATATATTTTACGATAAAGGGGGAAAAAGATAAAGTGACAAAGATCAAACCATTCAGTATAATGATATTAGGTTTAGGTTAAAACTTTAGGTTTCTAGTTAGAAAGGAAGATTCAGAAAATGAAATATTACTAGTATATTTCTAAATGTGCTGCTAATTACTAAATAATAAAATTTCTAAGACTTTTTCACACTTCCTGAATTTGGGAAATGAGGAAAACTATAATTATATTAGCACTCAGGGTGTTAAATTCAGTATCTCCCTCTAAAATTTTGCAAACTTTTCACAACACTTTTTTCAAATAACTTTATGTTGCTTTAGATTTGACTATATTCTATTTCCCTATGTAAGTATGGATAGGAGTAACAAAATTTTCCTTATTTGATCCAGTATTTAATATTTTGCACTAAAATGTGCCTTTCAAAGACACTGTTTTAAAAACAGGTAAAATATTAAATGGATATTCAGCTTGGCTTTCCTACCATTTGCTCGAATCTGAAGAAGCAAAGTATTCATCTTGATAGGCAAACCATTTGCCTTTCATTTTCCCAAACTGTGCTATTTTCTTTTGCAATTTCCCAAGGATGTTTAATTCTAGTGCTCTCAGTCTGCTCCGGGGAAAATTCACAGGTCTTTCAGACTGCAGTCTTTCCCAGTTATAGTTTATCTTACAGCTTCTGGCATTATTTCTACCTCCTCCTTCAGGACCCACCCTCACCTCACTGCAAAGCGTCCGGTGTTGGGAGTAGCCTTGTGCCTCAATCCTGCCTGTGTTCTTTTTTCTGCTAAATTAAACTCTCAGGCATTCATGGAATGAAGCAATTTCTCTTTTTCAGATCATTCCAACGTTGCCTAAATCATGTTTCTCTCTTTATCACAAATGAAAAGTTAATTACTTTATCTCTTTCCATACATTCTCATTATACACTCACATATTCACCTGTGGCCCCACCAGCTCTCAGCTTTCAGTGAAATTTTACTTTAAAAAAACCTCTCAGGTAACCAGGGCTTTCTACTCCATTTGCTGTGGATTGGTGGCCCCAGGAAGTAGGATACCCAGACATGTCATGTTAGGCCGAGGCTGAACCGGGGGCCTAGGATACAAATTCTCAAAGTGACTCAAGGCCTTCAACTCTCCTTCTCTGTACTATATCTAATTATATAATCTTTACTGAATTTGATCTAACTACTAAAAACACATGTAAAATAACAGAGGGGTTATACTGGATCCCAGTTATTATAGCACTGGAAGATTTAAAAATGGGAATTGAAGGGCCAGTGTTGGACAAGGGGAGAAAATGATAGAATGTGCTTTATTGATTCTTTATAATCTTTAGTCCTTTCTACATTTTCCAGAATGAGTTTATATTTACCGTATGGACACTTATGCTAAAGATATACAAGTAAATCTGACATGGAAGCTTAACCAGACATAGATGGTTTAAAAATTCAGGGTAAGGTTTATGATGCTAGTATTTTAAGACATTCTGAAAGTCAAATCCTCATCTGAGAACACTTTGAAAAAATGTAATGTAGGCTCTTAGGCACAATAGACTTCTAAAAAAATTTAATATACAACTTTGAAATGACAAAGACTGATGTTGCTTTAATATTTACTTCAAAGGAATACTTAATCCCATGCAAAACCCCTAGCTGCTGCTATCTTGTCGTGTAGTCTTAAATACTACCCACGTAGCAGTACTTAAATACTACTCATATTTTATTTTCTACCCTGAGCCATGCTTCTATTTCTGCCTCTTCACTTCCACTGGGATAAATAAGATTTCAAACTCACGCACAAGTGAGGCAAAACTTGATTTACAGCTTCCATTGTTTTTCCATTGCTTTTCTAAAATTTTAGCTCATGGTATCACTATCCTTGCTCACACAGGAACTGAAGTCACAGGGGGTTTCCTCTTCACATGGAATTCACCTCCAAACCTTGTCAGCTTTGGCACATGTCCTGAACCTCATACTCTGCCTATGATTACAGTCCCAGCCCAGGCTCCCAAACTCTCACCTGAATGGCTACAAGTCTGCCTTATTTTACCTCACTACTGTCTATTCTCAAACTACGGAAGGCATATAAAGCAGACCAAGTAACTCTCATGGTCAAACCCTCCAATGGCTTTCCAAACACTAGAAGAAATCTAAATTTGTTATTCTGGGCCTGTAGCCTTTACCAACCTCCAGAATCTCATCGCCTACCATTCCCACTGTACTCTCTGGATTCAGCTCACTGGCATTTTTTTTGAGACAGGGCCTTCCTTTGCGGTTCAGGCTGGCCCTGAGCTCACTTTGTAGCCCAGGCAAGCCTTGAACTCAATCCTCCTGCCTCTGCCTCCCGAGTGCTGGGATTATAGGCATGACCCACCATGCCTGGCATTGTAGTGTGGTACTGCTTGCTGGTGGGTGTGAGTCTCCACACCTGGTGTTGTTGTATGAACCGGGATCAAACTCAGGATCTTGTGCTTGCTAGGCAGGCGCTGGAACCAGAGCTAAATCTCTAGCCCCTCACTGGCACTTTCTTTCTCAGTCTATAATTTGTTCCTGCTTTGAAGAGTTTTGGGTTATTATTCGCTTTAGCTTAATTCTTTAAGAAATTTAATTTTGATCTTGGTAAAACTGGCTCATCATTCAAGGTTCTACTCCTATGAAATTATGCTCCCATACTCTATTGCCATATTCTGCCTTATTTTATTCCGTTTCTGAGATTTTTTTATTTCTTTGCTGTTATCTATTAACGCCCGATAAGGTCCAGAAGGCTGTAGCTTTGTCTTGTACACCACCTTTTATTTTATAAGAAAAGGTCTCCCTTTGTAGTTCAGGCTGGCCCTGAGCTCACTTCACCAGGTAGGCCTCGAACTCAGCAATCCTCCTGCTTCTGCCTCCTGAGTGCTGGGATTACAGGCGTGAGCCACCACGCCCAGCACTGTGGTACATGGTATCTGGTATCAAATTTGGGACCTTGCACTTGTGAGGCAGACACCGGAACCACTGAGCTAAATCCCTGGCCTACCACCTTTTACTGTTTCCAGTGACTGGCATACGGGTCTTCAGTGAGCATTTGTTGAAGGAATGGCTGAAAAGCCCTCTCAGTCAAGATTCCCAGGCATGAGAACAGTTGCCTCAGTGTTGCCATGGCAAACTCTCCACAAGTTCACCCCACAACCACCATTTCCCATAATCCTACCTTGAATTTCCTTGGAACAGAATTTAAAAAGTCTGTTCTGTATTAGCAGTTGCAAAAATAAACAGAACCTGGGCCTGTCACACATACATTTGTTTATGCACACCCACCAGGCAGAACCATTTCTTCTCTGGAAATTTCTCACCTCTGCATTGGCCCTTTGTGTACTTTTTTAGCAAATTCCATCAAAGTGAAACTGCACAGTAAGTGGATGATGGGTGAGATCTGCCCCCTGCTAACACACTGAGGTGGGCGTGATTCTCCATCTTTCTTCAGGTTCTCACTCATGGGCTCATCACCTTCACCAAAAGTAACTCTTGCTCTCTGCTATAAATATGAGGTGAGGTCAGTTTCTGAAAAACTCTCCAGATCAGTGTTTAGTGACAGGGAATGAAGGATGCTTTGGGATGAAAATGAACAGCAACAAGATCAAAATGCCAACTAAAAAATATACTTTTTTTTTTCTTGACAGGGTCTTGCTTTGTAGTTCAGGCTGGCCCTGAGCTCACTATGAGGCCAGGCAAGCCTTGAACTCAGCAGTCCTCCTGCCTCTGCCTCCTGAGTGCTAGGATGATAGGGGTGAGCCACCACACCCGGCCATATTCTGGGTTTTGTCAAAATAAAGCTTGGGATTCAAATATCAGTTTTTACAGTTCAAGCCGTTCTAAGTCTTATAAAATCTTCTGAAAGATAATATGAACAGATTGGTTTGTGAAGAATGATGATTTGGGCTCAATTTTTTGTCTATGAAATATAAATTTAATTATGATTCTTAAAATTGTAAAGCAAGCTGTTTTAATTTTTCTGATTAGCCAGGAAAGAAAAAAAAATAAAGTTGCTATGGACATTCATGTGAAAAAAAATACTGATGAATTCTTTTTATATGGCGACTGCATTACAAATTAGACAATAGAGGCAAAGCTAAACTTTAAGAGCAGATAAGTCTGAATGGTATAAGAATATTCCTTAGATAATAGCTACTGAATGAGGCCTGTAAACAATTTTGAATTAGACAGCATATTATTGTCTGGAGTAATGGTAACACCGTATGAATTTTTATGTATACATGTACATATCCATAAATATACAGATGCACATGTATATGGAGGAGACAGAGGGAAGGAGAGAAAGAGGATGATGGAGAGAAAAGGAAAAAGGGTGTGTGCACAGGAAAGAATGAATGAAAATAGATATGAATGAAATAGACATAAAAAATAGATATGAATGAAAATAACCCCTTCCTTGGATTATTTTACTATGACAATGTGTCCCAAACTTCTAAATAATTTTCTGGTTTATAATAAAATGTGAACAGACCATAAAAACAAAATTTAGCTGACAGGTTACAATGAGATTCCGAAAAGACACAGTGAATATAGACTTAGGTGCACTTTCATGCTGGTGATTTTTTTTAAAATGTAAGTCACTAATACTTTAAGAAAGAAAATTAAAACAAAAGCTGCATATTAACATTATACACAAATTGAAACATAAGTGACTTTTTGCACAGTGTATACATGCTTACATAAACTCAAATAATTACATTTAAAACAATTTCCATTTAACATATGAGAGTTCTGAAATACATAAAAGCATTAATACTTTCTATAAAACTACAGTTAGAACATCAATTTGCTACAAGCATATAATAACATCAAGTGCTTTCTTGGAGTTTCAAGTTACCTCTTCAAATCACCATCTTGCTTGCATATATAGTTCTTCTCCAATAATCAGTAGGGAGTTTTTTCTCTCAAGAGGTTTATTTTCCAGGTACATTGTAAGTTCAAGAAAACGAACTCAACAATTATGCAATATAATTATGTCATAACAACTTAATTGCACATAATGCTTTTAAAGTAGGTTTGGATGAAATTCTCAAACACTTTGGTATATGTTCTTTAGGGACTTCAAAAATAACAGAAATTTTAAGTCTCTTCAATCCCCATGTGCATTAAAATAGACAAGTCTTTGGTTACAAACTTTTACATTATGGGCATTTATTACCAATAAAATGGTCCCCAAACCAATAAATGGTGCTGATGCACTATTAGTTCACAAGACTTCATTTAACCTGTTTCTAATGCAGCTGGATACTATAAAAACTCATTTACTATATCACTGATAGTTTCAATCTTTCACTTGCAAGCAGAGAAGTCAATACTCTATCATTTCTCTGGGAATTTTCTGTTGTAACCTAAACTGTACAGTAATTTTCAGTAACTATACTGATCCACAGTATATGTGATTATTAGAAAAGCATTAAATTTAGTTAGCTTACTCTGGTAAGTCATTATTAGACTGTAGGTAAATCTGCCTAAACTATAGCAGGTTGTCAGATAATGCTTATTTAAAACCCCACACCATTACACATACAGGAGAAACTGTTGCAAATGTATAAAATAGCAGATATACAAGGAGAACATCAAACATACTTTATTAGCACAAAAAGCAGCCAGATCAAGGCACAGCAAGCAGAAACATACAATAGCAGTCAAAAGGTTAGTGTTGCATACAAATATAGCTTTCCTCTTTTGCAGCCTTGGCAATAGCCATAAGGATATAAATGACCTTCTGTAGCAACTGGTAAGGAAACTAAGGACACTCGCCAGTGGGTACAGAGCACATTAACAAAGGACACAAGAATGGATTAGGCTACTGTAGTGCAAATGTCTAAGACAGAACTGAAAATTCAGTTCAGTACTAAGCAAACACTAGAACTCGGAAATACTTCCCAAAGCGCTCACTCAAGTTGTATCACATACTATTCTAAGTGACAAAAAGGTGCTAAGTTATTTACAGATATAATGGTTGTACAGTACCTTTTAAATTGCAATTTAGGTTTCAGGTTTTTTGATGAAGAATGAACTGCACTGAAGTTCTATAAATTATACTTAAACAATTCAGCTATAGGAGTTTACAACAGAGATAAATACTGCCCAAATTATTAATTATAGTTTAACAATAATCTCAATATCAGCAACCACTGTAGTTACTACAATCTGACTCATCGGGGCAATTTCTAGTCTCATTTTCTTCATGGTTCATAAACTCATCTTGGGTGCAGGAAATGATCCAACTGTAATGAGACGTGTTTAGACTGCACATGTCAACTTAAAAAACATCACACAGGACCATGACTCCAGCAGCTATTCCAAAGGCCTGCTTTAAGTTTCAGCGTTCATTGCAAAAAAACAAAAAACAAAAAAAACCAAAAACAAAAAAAACCAAAAACAAAATGTAGGACCTTCAAATAAAATTCTACTACTAACTTTTTAAGTCTGAAATTGTAAGAATGACTACTTAGAAAACCTGGTTTACTTAACAGTACCTTTCAAAGAAGAGAAAAGGAGATGGACTAAATACTACGTCAACACTTCAGTGAACTGCACTATGCCCTTGTGGCCAGAAAGTTGCATTATTTTTATTTCCCCTAAAAGGAAGGCAGTCTTTTACTTTTTTGGACTTCCAAAGCTTGATTTATAGTAACTACAAACATTACTTAACATCTGGAAGGTTATAGAAAAATTCTTAGAAAAAATAATTTCAAACATTAGTCACACTGTTGGAATACTCATCCAATACTAGTAACTTATTCTTTAGTAAGAAATAGAATTCTTCGTAGCAAATGCCCCAGAGTTGCCACACTCAATTATTACAGTCACTAAAAACCAAACCGTTAGTCAAACCGGCACATGTTTTCATAGCTTTACTAAAGACCTGTAGCTCTATCCTGTTGTTTCAGTAGGCACCACGTTTGTCTGAGTAATTAACAGCAGACTGCGTCTGACAGAGACTAATAACTAAACTTACAGACTGCATGAGAAAACCTAGCATTGATACTGTGCTTCTGCAAAGTGTACTGATGGACATGAAGCAAGCCTAGTTAATGCCCTTTGGGGACAGGAGAGTTCACTTTGCCTTAACTGGTTCTCGTTCTAGCCAGCGAACCCTAACCTTCTGTTTATAATGATACTCTTTTAAGAAATCCTGTAGCATAGAAGGCAGAGGGAGCCCGTCAATTCCATCGTACGTAGTGCACCTGCAGATGACTGCACGGCAGATGTACTGCAGGCTGAAAGGAAAGGTCCTATTCAGAGATATAGTAAGCAATGGTTCAAAAAACATGCAAGAACTGGGGTCTTTATAATGTTCTAGAAGTCCTGTTACAGTGGAAGAGTGAAACACACATGGGTCGTGGGCATCGAAACTGAAGTTGTGGTTCCACTGCTCAATTCGGGCGTGCAGGGATCTGTTGTAGCGGCGGAAGCTCACAGAGAAGAGGTAGTCCTCTTGTGCAGAGTCCCTGAGCAAAAATGTGCCTTCGGGTTTCCCTTCCAGAAGGGCTTCTGCTTCGTATCGATCCATCACACCCCAGTAACAGGGATTCCCTGTGATCTGAAGCAGATCCGGCACGAGGCAGTGTATGTAATCGATCTGCGTGTGGACCTTCCAAGCGCCCTGTCTGCTCACGTGGGCGTGGCTGTCTCCGGACACCTGGCGCTGCTTCGGCCTCCGTGACTGCAAACACAGGGTGGTTGAGTCCTCTTCTGAGTCACAAGTGGCTTGTGGAGCTGTGGAACTGTCCCCACTCATTTCTGTCATTCCAGGAGCTAACTTTGGTCCTAGTTTATACAAGGGATTCACCTGTGCAGTAGCTTCAAATGTATGTATTTGTGCATTGGGAGGGGGATCCACCCCTTCTTCAATACTAAGCCGTCTTCTCTCTCTCAGCCTGTCTTCCTCATCTTCTGTAGAAACCAATGACGGATCGAATGTATCAAAAAAGGTCGAATGTGGGCTCACAGGAGCTGTATGCTGTTTAATCAAATGCCATTTTTGCGCTAAATCTGAGCCAGCAGGAAAAGGGCATTTCTCGAGCATTAATTCTGAGAGATGTATTTTTCTTCTATTGGAAAAGAGGGGCTTTGACTGCCTGCTGTAAGTCCTCATGGGAAAACACAAGCCCACAGTGTCCTGCAGCCTCTGCCGCAGAGAGCGGCTCCCGACAGTCCTGCTGGAAACGCTGTCCATGTCGTGCACCGAGCTCACGCCGTAGCGCCGCTCTCGCCTCTGCAGTCCGCTTCGAGTCCTGCCCAACTTTTTCTCGGTGTCCAAAGAACTCTGGGTCTTTGTGGAACAGGAATGCTTCTTCTTCCCACCCCACGGGGCGTGGCGAGAGTAGGAATCTCTCCGTGCGAGCCTCGTTCCTGGGGGGACACATGAATCGTTATCTTTCTCGATGCTTATTTCAACAATCTGAGGGATTTCAGTAGCGCAGTTCTGGTTTCTCCTGGAAGAATTCCTTGAAGGGCTGAATCCCAGCTGTAAGGCAACGTTTTCTCTCAAAGGACTGCTCTGCTGCTGGGGAGCCGAGTCCCCCAGACTGATGTGTTTCTCTTTGATAGACAAACACCTGCTGGAGTTCATGTCCACATTTTCACTATGGCTTCCTCCCTCGTGACTGAAAAGATTCTGACATCTGTATTTGAAAGTATTCCACATTTTCCCCACTTTATCCATTGATTATAGGATCTAGAGATAAAATAGAGAAAGGAGAAAGTTAATCAAAATGGCCTGTGAAGGTAAAAGGCAGTGCTTGCTCTCTCCCCTCCTCCCTGGGAACTTCAGGCAAGAATGTGCCTGTTCAGACGGGACAGCCAGCATCCTGGCTGGTAGGAAGACGGCCACCAGGCTGTCCGTGGCACTTGCCACGACTCACACCAGGCCTCACGCCCCGCTTCCTCTCAGAAAGAACTCTCAAACTCAGAGGGAAGGAAAGAAGCCCTCAGTTCAACCTTGGTTTCTTTTTCACAGGCATCAAGTTAATTTCATCATCACACAGATTTTTGTTTCCACACTTTGAGAAAATGAAATAGTGTCTCAAGTTACTTCAAAGGAAAAATATATACTGCTGAAACAATTGTATTCAACTTCTCTATTAGGACATGTGTGTTGCACATTACCATTAGTTGAAAAGCCAAGGAGTAATTTTCCCAATTTTACTTATCAGCTCCTTCCCCAGCACTGTAAAGTTAACACGCTAAAACCCTGTATCTTCCCTCCCTACTACCTAAGGTATCAAGTTTTATCCATGTTTTAAAGAACTGGTCTGAATGGAAAGGAAACTAGGAGGAAAGCAGAGCATCACATTGAGATATACATGGAAAGATGCCTTTACACTTTCCAGTTTAGTTAATCCTGGAAAATTAGATGTAGAGTAGGGGTAGGGGGGAGAAGCTATGAGACTGTAGTAATTAGCAAAACAAAAGCAAGCAATGCAGCATGGCCCCTTTGTTCTTTTTAAAAGAAAAAGTAAGGTTGAAGGCACTTTAGGGTTCCTTACTAAAAAATTCTTAAAGATTCCATCAATAGACACTGTCTAAAAAATGGAAAGCCTAGTCTTAAAATTCAAATGGTTTTGTGCTATCTTGATCATGAAGAAGCTTTTAAGCCCCCATCCTGTGTGCGTCTATGTATGTATGTGTGTGTGTGTGCAGTCCAGGCTGCTCTCGACACCTCCTCTTGCCTTTAACCCCTTCGTGGTATGATTACAAGAGTACACCATCACTCCTGGCAGAGAAGCTACTTAGCAAGTGTCTTTCTATGTTCTTGTTTAATGTACAAGGCACTTGTAGCATTTTTCAGAATTTGTTGTTCCCATTTTCCAGTTTAGGATCTTTATTGGAAAACAACTATATTTTCTTATAGTGGGAAGTCTTCAGAGCTCATGTTCCCACAGTTCCAATTAATTCTCTTTGTTACAAATACATTCTCAAAACACTGACAAAAGAAAAACCATTTCTTAAAATGAATTACATGGTGTACACTGAAAAACCAAGTGAATGTTTAAATTTAAAAATACTTATTACAGTAGAAACACACTGCCATTAATCCCCCTCAAAATGCTCCCTCTCCTTTGAACACACTTAACCCATCATTCTTGCCATTTTCTGAAGGGCTTCTGCCCGTCTTCACAATGAGTGTGTTTAACTGCGCTGTCCCGGCTGCCCTGATGTCCTGAACTGATGAAAACACTCATCTCATCATTCTGACTTTGGGGAGGAGCTGGGAGTCTCAGATGCCAGATCCACTGAACAAGGTGGGTGAGGACACACCATAATGTATTTACCAGCCTGCGAATCCAAAGGATGGCTACTGACAGCAGCATTCAATAAATGCATGAATGAATGAATAACACATGCACACATAAGTATTTTTAATCACGCCTTGTAAAGACATGAAAGTGCATTTCCAGAACTGCTTCAGAAAGTGACAAGAATGAAGGGTAAGTGTGTTTGAAGCAAGGGGGAGTATTTTGAAGGGGATTACTGGCAATATGTTTTGACTGTAATATATTAAAAAATTTAAACAATCACTCTATTTTGATCACTGCTTATATATCTTCTCAGTTTCTCAGAGGAAGGGCTCTTGGCTTAACAACTATCTTCAACTAATGACAACAGTAAAACAGACAATTTATATCTGACACCATGGAAAGTGTCAGGTAATTTATTCTTTATTAAAAGGATAGGCTTGGACACATGGGAAATTTGTGTGGAAGTATTTATATGTTCTACTAAAACTATAATAAACTATTAAATTTCATTAAATTCTTAGAACATTTGCCTACCCCCTTGCAAAAATCTTTTGTAAGCTTTGAAGATTACATATGAACTTCAAATACTTTATCATTTCTTGATAAATTAAGACTTGAGTTCCTTGCTTACAATGCTGTTACATAGCCTAACGCCATTGTTTTTAGTGACTCCTTATCTCCATATATGTTCAGTACTCTTCTAACATCCTAGCCCCTTCCTACCTTAATTTCTTTAAAATGTTTATTTTTACTTGATCCATATACAGTTTCAAGGTCAAATACTAGCACAGGGCTTCTAACAAAAACTAGAACCACCTACCTACCATATGCTTTTGATTCTTGATTCTATTTTTTTGGTATTCAAGAAAATTGTTTTATCTATTTCTGATGGTAATTTTCTTATTTTTTCTATATAACATATTCACTGTCATTTGTTTGAAACACTACTGACTTCAAAATATGGAAGCAGTTAAAATACATATTTTGATTAAATTAATATTTATGGTTATCATTATGTACATGTGAAACTGTATGAGGCTAAGTCACTTTTCTCTCTTGTAGAACCACTGTGCTTCCTAAATTACTGCCTCTCTGTTTGCTTGGTGCTCTGTCAACTGCATTCTTTCTCAAATTCTTTCACAGAATTTTACAACTTTCACTATGGTCCAACACTGCCTACACAGTCCTGTCCTGTGACTCTCTTTTCCTAGTATCCTAGCAACTCCACTATCCTTTAAAATAAAAATGCTCTATTTCATTCTTTTTTTAATTCTTTCATAACAGAACACTAGGTTGGAAGTAACATCCTCTGGACTTCGAGGCATCATCACACTACTTTCTAGCTTATAGAGTAGCTGCTGTTGAAAGGTCTCATACCACATCAATTTCTAGTCTTCTGCATGGGATCTGTTTTTTTCTTTTTCTTTTGGTGGTACTGGGGATAGAACTTGGGCCCTTGTGCGTCCAAGGTTGGTGCGGTACCACTTGAGCTAAATCCCCAACCCCAACATGTGATGTTTTTATCTTCACAAAAAACTAGCAGGTTTTCCTCTTCCTCAGTGTGGGCTCCTGTCACGTCCTCCCACTGCACTCTTCCTTCCCTTGTCGTAGTAATTTTCCTGAGACACTTGACTGCTCTTCCGATTATCTTTTACTTATGTTCCACTTTGCATTTCTCTACTTTGCTACTTTCTGGTAGATTTCTTTGACTTCATTTTACCATTTGTTGCTGTTATAATTTTTCCTATCACAGTTTTAACTTCCAGGCCTGTTTTCCTACTCTGAATGTACTTTTTAGTAGCATTCTATTCTTATTTCTTGGATATTATTTCTCTGAGGATACAAACTGTTAAAATGCTTTCATTCTAGCTGGGGACTTAGCTCGTGGTACCATGATTACCTTATAAGCACAATGGTGGGAGTTTGATCCCCGGTATGGCCAACCCCCCCAAACAAAACAAAACAAAATATTTGTTTCTTCTTAGCACATTTTTTCTCCTTGAATCCTGCTTCTCTTCAGGTGTCTGGTCCTGGCTGCCCCTCAGCATTGCAATGCCACTGAGAAGCTCTGTCCCCAAGGCTGGGGCTTGTCCACTGCTGGACCTCACTACAAGGCGACACAGCGATGAGCTAGTTTCTATCTTAGGGGACACTCCAAAGTCAACATGTCTCATGGCTGATAAATTATCCCCGAGAGGAAAGGTCTGTTCTCCTTTCCAGGTAACATGTACCTGACTGACGGCCAATGCTGTGAGAACAGAGGAAAGGGAGGGATGAGGTTTTATCTTCCATACCCAGACTTTCACTTTTTGTTTTTCAAAATTAATTCTTATTTTCAAAGGACATTTCCACTTTAGCTATAACTCAATCTCTGATTAAATTTTTCCAAGTTCTAAATCTCTAGTTTTACTCAAAGTATAGGAACAGTGATCGTTTGGCTGCTCCAAAGAAGGGCAAGATGTGTGGGAGCTGGATATGAACCGATTTTCACGCAGTCCTGCCCTTACTTTCTGCGGAGCTGCCACTGTTCTTGGGGGGTATTTGATTGATGCAAGAAAAAAAAATATAGCGTTTTTAGTTAGGTTTGTATAAAAACTGGCCATGGTCCAGATTCGTCCCTGGGCTGTAGTTTGCTAACTCCACCTCTAGTAGAGAGTTAATCTGAACTGTCAATAAATGTACTTGAACATTCTCTACAGCCATATTTAAAAGTACAAGAAAAGAGGGCCGGAGATTTAGCTCAGTGGTTCCAGCCCCTGCCTCACAAGCACAAGGTCCTGAGTTCAATCCTGATAACCACATACAATGCTGGGCGTAGAGACTCACGCCCACCAGCCATCAATACCACATACCACAGTGCTGGGCGTGGTGGCTCACACCTGTAATCCCAGCACTCAGGAGGCAGAGACAGGAGGATTGCTGAGTCCAAGGCTTGCCTGGGCTACAAAGCAAGACCCTGTCTCCAAAAAAAAAAAAAAAAAAGTACAAGAAAAGAGGGTCAATTAATTATAACATACCTTATCAATTATATTCAAGTTATTACTATTTCAGTGTGTGGCACATGCCACAATCCTAGAATCAGTAGACACAGAGAGTGGACAGAACCCCATTGGGCCAGAGCTACCCAAAGTATGGCCCATGAACAGTGGCATTCATAAACTATAGGAACAAATAGGACACACGTAAGACATCTCTGTACTTAGCAGGACACCAAGGGCAGTTTGTAACACTGAGCCCTGTTCTTTTGTTAAGTTTTTAGAAATGTATTTGAGAATAGAGCTGAAATCCTATTACCTAAATTACAACTCTTTTTTTTTTTTTTTTTTTTTTGCAGTATTGGGGATCGAACCCAGGCCCTTGTGTATCCAAGGTTGGCACAGTACCATTTGAGCTAAATCCCCAGCCCCTACAACTCTAGTTTATACAATAAAGTACACAGTTAAAAAAAAGTGTTATATTTCAACTGTAGTCATTCTAGAATGGAGAGTTCATTACCCATTCAATCTTTTATGCCCCCCCAGATTGAACCCAGAGCCTTTGCATTGAACTATATATATTCCTAGCTCTTTTTTTTTTTTGGAGACAGGGTCTCGCTTTGTAGTTGAGGCTGGCCCTCAGCTCACTATGTAGCCCAGGCAAGCCTCGAACTCAGCAATCCTCCTGCCTCTGCCTCCTGAGTGCTGGGATTACAGGCATGAGCCACCACGCCCGGCAATTCCTAGCTCTTTTTACATTCATTCATTCACTCATTCATTTTTGAGACAGGGTCTCATTTCATAGTTTAGGCTGGCCCCGAGCTCACTATGTAGCCCAGACAAGCCTCAAACTCAGCAATCCTCCTGCCTCTGCCTCCCGAGTGCTGGGATTACAGGCATGAGCCATCATGTCTGGCATTGTGGTATTTGGTACTGATTGCTGATAAGTGTGAGTCACAATGCATGGTACTGTTGTAGGAGATTACTGGAGATTGAACCAGGGACCCTGTGCTTGCTAGGCAGGCGCCAGAACCACTGAGCTAAACCTCTGGCCCTACTTATTTTTATTTTGAGACAAGGTCTCATTAAACTGCTCAGGCTGGGCTTGAAATTGTAATTTTCCTGCCTCAGACTCTTCAAGTGCTGGGCTCAAAGGCATGTGCCACCATCCAGATAATCTTCTACATTTCTACACATGCTTGGTTATTCTTAAAACTAACCAATTTTCTAAAATGTGATTCCTTCCCCTAAGAAATCATAATTTGTAAATGAGTTAACAATGCTCTTATGATTAGATGGCTTTTGTTGAAAGTTTGTATTTGCCAGGATAAGCTATAAAACAGAAGAAAAATTAGAGGCTAAATTTCATTATAATTTACATGTACAAAAAAGAAAGAAAAAAAGTACAGTCAGTAGCCGTCTTATGCCAGTTACTATCTATCACAAAATTTGCACAAAATAAGTGAAATAGTTTCTGAGTTTAGTCAAGCTTTTTGAGAAATAAGTTCACCAAGTTTTTTTGTATTTTTTTAGACAGGGTCTCACTCTGTAGTTCAGGCTGGCCCTGAGCTATGTAGCCCAGGCAAGCCTCAAAGTCAGCAATCCTCGGGCCTCTACCTCCCAAGTGCTGGAATTACAGGCGTGAGCCACCAAACCGTCACTGTGGTATGTGGTCTGATTGCTGGTGGGTGTGAGTCACCACACCCAGTATTGTTTTATGTGGTTACTGGGATCAAACCAGGGACCTTGCGCTTGCTAAGCAGGTGCCAGAACCCCTGAGCTAAATAAATCTCCAACCCAACAAAACAGTATTTTGATGAAAAGAATCCAAAGAAAAAGGCATATACTACCAAGAAAGGTTTGGGTATTGTAATTATGACTACGTTTTACTGCTTTTCTAGAATACCAGTGTTAACTCAAAGATGAGTTTATTATTTTCTCTGTACATCAAGGGAAATACAATACAATGATTTATTTATAAAAAACAAGAAGCAAAAGGAAAAACTACAGTGGTATACAAACTTCACAATAATGCTCCCCCATCAGATAATTTAAGGGCCATTTTTCTAATAGAAAATAAGGACTTAATTTTGCATTTTCACTTAAGTTTTTGGCCATATAATTCTTTCATTACTGGGTTGTGGGCACTTGAGGTCAGGCTCAGAGTCCACTCTTAGGTCCTAGTGCCACGGAGGGACATGGTCTGAGCTGTGCTCAGGGCTGCACAATAAAAAGGCACAGACAAGGAGGAGTGCAATAGCAGGGGATTGAGGGGACTGATGAAACCCAACATCACCGCTTCCAATTCTCAAATTGTATTCATCACATTTCTGAATTTAAACATGCCTTATGGTATACGAATACAGGCTGTTTCATTACTATTTTTTAAATTGAATTCTTTATTTGGTACAATTTATATACAGCTCACAATCACACATAACATTGGGGAATTTGTATTAATATGACACAAGTTAATTCTCATTTTTACCAATATCCCTACCTACCCACACCTCCCCACCCCCTATATACATGCTCTTTTATTTGCGTTCAGAATCATATTTATTCCTTCCCCTCATTACATTCCCACACTAAATTTCCTTTGGAGATTTCCCATTCTACAAAAACTGTCATACTTTCTAGAGATCATTTGCATCTTTCTAGAGCTCATTTGATAATATCAAAGAGAAGATCCGGTATTTGCCTATCCATGATCTATTTATTTCACTCATTAGTGTGTCCTCCAGGTGTATCCATTTGCACATAAATGAGTGAATCTTGTCATTCTTTATGTCAGAATAATACTCCATTTTATTAAAAAAACACATCTTCTTTATCCACTCTCCAGTTGATGGGCATTTGGGTTGTTTCCAAGATTGATCTATCACAAACTGAGCTGCTATGAACAAGGGTGTACATCTGTCTTTCCAATGTGATTTTTTAAAAATTCTTTTGGGTATATTACTAGCAGGGAGATAGCAGGGTCAAATGGGACCCCTAGTCCTAGTTTTCTGAGGAATCTCCACACAGATCTCCACAATGGTTGCACAAATCTGCAATCCCACCAACAATGGAGAAGTGTTCCTTTCTCCCTACAGCCTTGCCAGCATTTATTGTGGCTGTTTCATTATTTGACTTTTTTTTTTTTTGAGACAGGTCTTTCTTTGTAGTTCAGGCTGGCCCTGAGCTCACTATGTAGCCCAGGCAAGCCTCAAACTCAGCAATCCTCCTGCCTTTGCCTCCCGAGTGCTGGGATTACAGGCGTGAGCCACCACGCCCAGCATTGTATGTGGTTACTGGGATCGAACTCACTGCCTTGCGCTTGCGAGGCAGGTGCTGGAACCACTGAGCTAAATCTCCGGCCCTCATTATTTGACTTTTGAGACAAGGTCTTGCTAAGTTGCCAAGTTTCTCACTCTGGGCTTAACTTTGTGATCCTCCTCCTGCCTCAGCCTCCTACAGTGTTCTAGGATGACAGGTGTATATAGCACCACATTCCGCTTTTTTTTCTTTTCAAAAGTAACTCTCAGTTCTTCTGGGTTACATCACAAATGCACCTTCCTATATATAATTATCTTTCAGACTGCAAGTTCTGTCAATCATTTAAACCTCTAGATTAATCCTCTTGATAGTTTCCTAGGACATACTACAGTGATATCAGTGTTTTCTTAGCACCTGAAACTATAGCTCATCTATCACACAAACTAAGGCTAATTGGTACACTATTGAGCTAAATCCTGGAACACAGGCCTTACCTTGTTTTTGGTTTAAAATTTAATCTGTAAACCACTGCCACAATGGAAATTTTACTCTGTAATATTGTAGAAAAGTATATAATCTTAATAAGTTATCCATTATTTTCTTTGGATAAAACACCTTATGTAATAACTAACAAATATACCATTCATTGAAATGTTTCTTACCTGACCAGAATTACTGGCAGACTGTGGGGTACAACACAAATATTTGCTTTGGACTTAGCAGGATCTAAAATCAAATTTAAGTACTCACTAACTGTGTGAGATCTAAGCCTGAATCTTTCCATTTAAAAATAGGAATAATTACAACCTTTCTCACAAGGATAATGTGATACACAGCAAGTAAGGTGAGTGTATAATAGGGGCTCAAAAATGGTATTTTCTTTTTCTTTCTTTTTGTGGTTCCGGGGATTGAACTCAGGCCCCTGTGCGTCCCAGGTTGGCACAGTACCACTTGAGCTAAATCCCCAGCCCAAAAAAGGTATTTTCTAATAGACAACCAATCTAAGGCAGTAGATGGCAGATGTTAACGATAACAGCAAAAGCATAGTGGTTTCATGTCTGGGGAGACTGTTGGCGAGTTAAGTCTTACCTCTATCTCCAGGTAAGGCAAACCACGCAGCTTTGCTAAGCCGTGCATCTGTGTGTGAGGTATACTGTATACTGTAGTACTACCTCTAGACCATGCTTTTCAGAGCAGAGGGTCCAAGGCCCCCACAAACCTCCCTTCCCATGGAAAGGCAGTTAGAACAAACAGAACAAACCAACAAAGCAAAGCAACTCAGCTGAGAAACTAGTGCTCAACTTAAATCCAAAGGTCTCTGATTTGGTAATGGCTAAACACTGAACTTGTTCTGGCCCTGCTGAGATTTACAAAGAATATAGTAAGTAGATACAATCTGTACTTTTCTTCTCTAACAAGGACAACCATTTTATAACCTAGCAGTTTAAAGAAGGTATCATGAGAAACACAGACTCTGAGGCGTAAGTTTTGGTAACATGTTCCTCTTTTATAAAAAAAAATTCTTAGAATGTGTTTGTCTTCCATTTATAAACTTCAGGATACTACTCTCTTCTGGCCAAATTTTAGGCCTGAAGACAATGAAGAAGCTTTAAATAATCTGACAGCTTGTAATAAACCCAAGAAAGGAAAATAAAAGAAAAAGCTATCAGCTCTTAGGACAATTTCCCTTTTTTGACTTCATTTCTCTATATGGACACGGAAAAAAAAGTTTTAACATCTCACAATTGTTTGGAAAGAGATCAGGGAATAATACTGGGAGATGTAAAAGCATAATGATACCTTTAAATCATTTAAAAAATGAATGAAAATAAAACACACTCGCCAGCCTGCACTACAAAGTGAGACCCTGTCTCAAAAAAAAAAAAAAACTAAAAAAACAAAAAAAACACACTGGCCAAAATTGTAAGAAACTTCAAGTAGTACATCTCAGGATTTTGTCTGTTTGTTTTCTGTGATACCAAGGACTGACCTCACAACTTTGCAAGGCAGGCAGCAGCGGCACCACTAAGGTAAATCTCTGGCCCACATCTCAGTTTTATTTCATGCACTACTGTATAACACCTAACTTTTATTTTAAAACCGGACAAGCAAAAGTATTTAGTTTGTTAAAAGAACTGAGAAACTCATCTATCAGTTGCTGAGAAACAAGTAAACTGAAGACTTTTAGAAATATTGCATCCATTTCAACATGCAGTGAGTACCACATGTGGAGAATACTGATAAAGCTCTCACTTGAGACTACTTAAAGCTCCTGCCTTGCGCTTATTTACTCTAAACTGACCTGCAATTCAAACAAACTTTATTCTCTGGATACAAACTACATAGCAGCTAGAAAACTAAAAATTAGAAGGGGCTGGAAAATGGCTATAGAGAAGCGCTATGTACAATACACTGATTTGAGAAAGTAAAGACCAAGAAAACCTTAGAGAGTATAACAGCCTACTATACAGATTTGTACTTTAATATGTAGAAAAGGAAGCACACAGAGACGAGAAAATTTAAAGGATAAAGACGACTGTGCAGGCGAATGTGATAACCTCTAATTACACTACAGAAACCACCCTGAAAAACTATTGTAACAACTGTAAGCCAATAAATTTAAAAGCTAAAGAAATGGCTAGACTTTTAGAAAGACATAAATTACCTAAATTGACTTGAGAATTAAAAAAAAAACAAGGCTGTGAGCTGATAATTAACAATCTTTCCACAAGGAAAGCACCAACCAATAAATGTTCTGGGGAGAAGCCCCTAACCTCTCTGACTTCTAAACACTGGTGGTCATGACAAGAGGTCAAAGCAGGTGCAACTGCCAGCTCATAAGGCAAGAAAAGAAAATAAAGCATACAAGTTAGAAAAGAAATAAAACTATTTTAAAGTGATATGACTACGTACACAGAAAATTAAAAGAATTCTTAAAGAAACCAAACAAACAAAACCCCAATCTTCTGAGTTGAGTAATATTACCAGTTCAGCAGGGTCACTAGCAATGAGATCCAAACACAAAAATTACATTACTTTATACGAACAGCAAATGTGGAAACTGAAATTTAAAAAGTACAACAAAGAATATGTCCTGAAAGTATAAGGAGAACGTTTGGTAGCACAGTTCTTTCCAATTATTCCTTTGCCAAGAGTCTAACTTCTACATGATCTGGAAGGATGCTGTTCAAAGGGGAGAAGGAAAATGAGCTCGCTCTCCTGGAGGCCTTACTTCTCACTCCACAGCCACACACAGGCCCCTCCCTCCCCAGAGCCAGACTTCAGCATCACTTGCATGGACTGGCTAACAGCTACCTACCTTGTATTCTAGATCCTCTCCAGAACCTCTTTATAACAGTTATCTGGGCATGTCGGGCATCAACGGCAAAGAGACCCAAAAAACTCTACTTCCTTCGCACATTGAGAGCTGGACACAAAAGAAGCATGAGGACAACAGTTAACAGAATTATAACTTAGAAACATGAAGATAATAGAAATTATACTATCTGGAAAATAAATGTGACCAAATGGTTATTTTATGTATATGAAGGATGTTTTTCCAAAAGAACTCTAACTGGCTGCTCTTCTGAAGACTAAAACAAAGAAACTCTCAAAAACTTAATATTTCAAATGGTTAAACATGTAAATAAACAACCAAAAAAGATTTGTGAGGAGTATTTCAGGGAAGATGTTAAAGAGATTAAGGAATGCTCTGTCCTAGTCAGTCCAAATAGTCCTTTCTCTATAAGCAACAGAATTAGCTAACCCCAAAGACTGGTGAGTTATTCAATATGGGAATTTAAAAACTAAGTATAGGGGCTGGAGTTTTAGCTCAGTGGTTCCAGTGCCTGCCTTGCAAGCGCAAGGTCCTGAGTTCAGTCCCCGGAAACCATATATAATGCTGGGCGTGGTGACTCACGCCCACCAGCCATCAATACCACATACTACAGTGCCAGGTGTGGTACCTCACGCCTGTAATCCCAGCACTCGGGAGGCAGAGACAGGAGGATTGCTGAGTTCCAGGCTTGCCTGGGCTCCATAGTGAGCTCAGGGCCAGCCTGAACTACGAAGTGAGACTGTCTCAAAAAAAAAAAAAAAAAAAAAGCATAGGATTCCATTAAGAGACTCAGATTACTTAAGGTATAACAGGCAAAACAGTGAATTCCAATCATTCTATTTTCCATTGAAAATTCTAACACATAACATACTGAGTCAAATAGCTTCATACTGTTTACTCATGTGGTAGTTTGTTTTTACAGTACTAGGGATTGAACTCAGGGTCTTTATATAGAAATACTTCCCTCAGCCTTTTTAAAATTTTGAGGCAGGGTCTTGCTTGATAAGTCACTGAACTGCCCAGGTTGGGTTCAATTTTGTAATTCTCTTCCTCCCAGAGCACTGGGATTAGAATTTTGCACCACCAGACCCAGCTAGCTGTTAGTCATATTCTTTGTTTTTGAGAGAGGGTCTCGCTTTGTAGTTCAGGCTGGCCCTGGGCTCACTATGTAGCCCAGGCAAGCCTTGCACTCAGCAATCCTCCTGTCTCTGCTTCCCAAGTGCTAGGATCACAGGTGTGAGTTACCATGCCTGGGACTGTGGTATGTGGTACTGATTGCTAGTGGGCATGAGTCACCACACCCAGTATTGTGTGTGGTTTACTGGGGATCAAACCAGGGACCTTGTGCTTGCTAGGCAGGTGCTGGAACCACTGAGCTAAATCTCGACCCCATGTTAGTCATATTCTTGATCATATGCTGGCAGCCAGTTTTGTTTTCTTTTTTGGGTACTGGAGACTGAACTCAGGGCCTTGTGCTTCCAATGTAGGCATGGTTACCACTTGAGCTAAATACCTGGCTCTGGCAGCCATGTTTTTGATCAGGTTCAATTTAATGTTTGATTTTAAATTTGCTGGAAGTCTATCAGCTGCAAAAATATCTAACAGAAGAAATATTATTCTTTCAACACAAATTTTCTCCTGTCTCCCTATATAGCATATTTCCCACAGTTCAAGGTATAGTTATTTCACATAAACAGAGCATAAAAATACATTCTTTTATAGGTAAGGAAAAGTAGGTTAAAAGACACTTCAAAGATGAACAGAGCAGCTTAATTAATTGTCATGATTATTTGGTAATGAAGAAGTAGTGCTTCTTGAGAATTCAAAACATTCATATGTATTTGGCCAGATCTGAAATGAGCTTAGATTTACTATTTAAGTTCACATCTGTTACTGTTTGCAGGAAATTTTGGAAACCCATTTACACGGGATAATTCTTTATTTTGTTAAATAATAACATACCCTCTAATTTTCATAATAAAATGTCAAACTTCCTAAACACTTGGATCTAGTGTGGATAAACCACTTTATAACTGCTGTTTTTCAAATACTAAATTGAAGCCGCAAATGTATCTAAAAAAAATTAAGTGAAAACTCCTGACAATTATCTTCAAAGAGCTAGTTTAAGGAATATCTAACCATCTATAAAGATTTTCCATGTCCTATACATAATAATGAAATTATATCACCAAGATACAGATGTAGTTTGTATTATTTTGGCTTC
>PVIC010019688.1:0-30271 GCA_004025085.1 Thryonomys swinderianus
TTTTTTTTTTAGTTTTTTAAGACAGGGTCTCACTTTGTAGTTTAAACTGACCCTAAACTCAATATGTAGCCCAAATTAGCCTCAAACTCACAGCAATCCTCTTGCCTCTGCCTCCTGAGTGCTGGGATTACAGGCATGAGCCACCACACCTGACACTGTGGTATGTGGTACCAGTGATCAAACTCGGGATCTTGCTCTTCCCAAGCAGACACCAGTACCACTAAGCCAAATCCCTGGCCCTACAATACTTTCTCTTGTGAGACAGGGTCTCACTATATAGTCCATGCTGACCTTGAACTTACTATACAGCCTAGGTAATCCTCTTCCCTCTACCTCCTAAATGCTAGGATTAGATGGGTGTGCCACCATGCCCAGCAGAATTCAATCATAATTCCTTTTTTTTTTGAAACACAGTCTTGCTTTTTAGTTCAGGTATGTAGCCCAGGCTAGCCTCAAACTCACAGCAATCCCCCTGCCTCTGCCTCCCAAATACTGGGATTACAGGTGTGAGCCACCACACCCAGCAGCAGTTGATTTTATAGAGTAAGGTTTAACTAATAGTTCTATAAGTCACATTCAGTAGAACTTTTAGAGAATAACATATATCTGAATATTCTCCCTTTTTTATATGCCTTAATACTATTTCTTTTAATACTTTAAGCTATTTTGAGTACCTTTTCCTATTAGTTAGCATTACAACAACTAGTAAGAGTAAGAATGGGAAATGTCTGTAAACTACTAAAAGGGATCTTTGTTCATATTCCCTCTGAGAAAGGATATGGTGTGTGGCTTAGACTGGCTGGGAAGAGAACAGTACCAGGATTCTCGAATATCCAGTGCCTCCTCTCAGAATCCTGTATGTAGAAGTTCTTGCAGGTTCCTAGCAGCTGTGAGAACAAAGAGGAACTCCCTCTCTTTTTGAGCTATTTTAATGGGTACAGTGGCTCTTCCCTGAGCAGAAGAGAAAAATTGGGTGACGCCGGCTTTTTTTGTTTTTGAGACAAGGTCTCGCTTTGTAGCCCAGGCAAGCCTCCGACCCAGCAATCCTCTATGTCTCTGCCTCCCAAGTGCTGGGATTATAGGCCTGAGCCACCAGGCCCGGCACTATGGTATGTGGTAGTGGTATTGATTGCTGGTCGGCGTGAGTCACCACACCCAGCATTGTATGTGGTCATCAGGGATTAAACTCAGGACCTTGGGCTTGTGAGGCAGGTGCGTGAGTCACCACACCCAGCATTGTATGTGGTCATCAGGGATTAAACTCAGGACCTTGCGCTTGTGAGGCAGGTGCCAGAACCACTGAGCTAAATCTCCGGCCCCAGATGCCAGCATTTTAAAAAGAAATTCCTGAAGCTTTTGCTGGGGTGAAACAACTGTAGAAGGACCTGTTCAAACTGGCTTTAGCTGACTCACTTTCTCCCTGTTTTAAATCTCACCTGAGCCTATAGTTTCATGGGTTTCTTCCTTGTTTAAATACAGGTAACCTAAAAACTTAAGCCTGATGACCTGAGCAGAACAAACAGCAATTACCTTGGAAGCACTAGGACTTGAGTTTAATCCCTGGTACCACAAAAAAAAAAAAAAAAAATTTAGTTAGACTGCTTATATGAAAGCATAGCTGGTCATGTTCTTACCTTTTCACTGTGGGAGTATATGTAAGAGACAGTTTTGGTCCTTTCTGCTTAAGTAGAATCATCAAGGGGTCAAAATACAAACAGAGCCATCAAGGGGATCAGGATACAAATTGAGCTATCAAGGGAATCAAGTGGCTAAGGGAACTTTGCTTGGGGAAAAGTTACACCCTTACCTCATGGGCATCAAAGCAAGTGGCTTAGCCCCCTTCTCTGTAAGGAGTTAATGGGTCCCAATATGCAGACAGAAGCCCCCATAGGGCTTTTTTCTGTGCATCTGAACAATGCTGGCATCCCCCTAAGGCTTGGATAGAGACATCTATTTAGTCTGTGTTACAGTCTCAAAGGGACACTTTGCAGGGCCCTCTGGTCTCCTCCAGCATGAGATGCCATCTTTTTTTTTTTTTTTTTTTTTTTGAGACAGGTTCTCGCTTTGTAGTTCAGGCTGGCTTTGAGCTCACTATGTAGTCCAGGCAAGCCTCGAACTCAGCAATCCTCCTGTCTGCCTCCTGAGTGCTGGGATTACAGGCGTGAGCCACCACGCCCGGTGAGATGTCATTTTAAGGAGTCAAAACCCAGTTGTCTCTTACACTATGGGATCCAGGGTGAGCCAGGTGGAAGCCTCTTGGACCTCACCACACCTCAGATCTCACTAATTTTGCCACTCAACCATATTCATGATTAGTAGAAGAGCTTTGATTTGACAACTGAAAACAGGAACAGCTTATTCACTATTGCAATGCAGTTTGGGTTCAGTACAAATTGCAAGAGGGGAACAGGGTGGTACTTTAAATTGTGAGACTATTCTCCAGTTACTGCTTAAAATATTAGAGGTGGAATAAAATGTTTATGTATAGGCTTTTGTGATTCTTTATCACAGGAAAAGCTCAAAAACTAAGAGAATTGCTCTGTCCTAGAACCCTCATTTGTCTCTCAGGGGAATGTGGGTCTGTCTTAACTGTTTGATGGTATTGGGAGGTCTCTTCTAACTCCTCCTTATGTCCCGGGTCAACAAGTTTGGTCTCTTTTTCAGTTACAGATGTACAACAGGCTAGGAACTATGCAAATGACCAGTGTGCTTTAAAAAGGGAAGAAAAGCACACTGGAGAGACTCTTCTCCTTCAACAGAACCAAACTGGGACTATAATCTTTGTCATGGACTAAGAATAATGTTAAATATTCTAGCTGCCCTTACCAAGAAGATAAGGAGGAGTGTTGAGTCCTTCATGAATATAATAATCAGGAATATACAGGATGGTACAAGACCTCTGCCTCATTAGTGAGCCTGTCACTGCAATCCATCCTCTAATGGTGGATCCAGATACAACTTTCTCCCAAATTCTGCAGAACACTACTTGGTTCTCAATCTTATGTTTGAAAGATGTATTTTTTTCCCAAGCTTCTATATCCAGACTCTCAACTTCTTTGAATGGTATGATATTCTAGTTTATAGCCCCAGATATTTGGCGTAGACTACAAAAGCTTCAGATGGGACCACAGACACTTATGGCCCAATTGCCAGACATGGACCTTTCTGTTTTTAACAATCAAAACCTAGAGAAGAGACAAAAGCGAAAGGCTAAGACTGTATGTAGCTGTCACAATTGCCAATGCTTTAAATTCACCTAAATCCTCTAAGGGAAAACCCAAGGACAACTGAGGTTCCTGTTTCAAGTGCAAGGAGAGAGCAAACTGGCACCAGATTGCACCAAGCCACCGCCTGGGCCCTACTCGAGTGTGAGGCGGCTGTTGTACCTGTCTCGTGGCATGGAAAGTCTGTCTGTCCTCACTCCCAGAAAGGGGCTAGGCCTGCCAGAACCCTCATTTCCTGCTGTGGCAACTAAAGAGGCCCAGGGAAACCACAATGCCTGTGTATGCAGACATCACCCTCAGTAACCTGGATGTCAAGGGTGGGCCAATTTAATTACTTCATTCTGTTTTGCCTTACCTCTCTAGAGAACATCCCCCTGGATCTATAGCCACAATTGGGGTTGAGAGGACCCCAATCAGAGGTTCTGTAACTAACAAAAGAAGTTACAAAGTTAACTATTGGACAGAGACTAGAAGTACCGACTCTCCATCAGGTCAGAGCTATTCTGGAACAAAATGTTACTGGTGGTTAACAGAACAGCTTGCAAAGATCAGGCCATGCTCTTAGATATGTCTGGTGTTATTATAAAAACTTGCACTACTATTAATCCTGCTTTATTATTTTCTTATAGACTTTTCTTTCTCCAACCCAGCCAGTGAGTCACAGCACCCAAGATAATTGGAGACCACATAATTCTCATTTGCTGGGCTCTACAGCCCCGTCCAGCTTGAAGAAGCTGCAGAAAACAGATTCCTCCCACTCCTTTAGCAGCCCATAAAGAATTTAGGGGGTTTGTGTCTCCAGGGAAAGTGAGATGGGAGATAGGGCTTGGCTTAGACTGGATGGGAAGAGAGGCATTGTGAGATCCTAGTATCTATGAGCAACACCTGCCAGGAGCCTGTATGTAGATATTCTTGTAGATTCCCACAAGCCAAGGACAGTATAAAAGGTCACAGACACCACAACAAGCTCGCTACCATGGCTCTCTTCACAGTGGTCTGCCCTGTATTCCTCAGGATATACCTTTTCCCCTTCTGTTACTTGGGCCAAGCTCCCTTACCCTTCATTTTTTTTTTTTTTTTTTTTTTTTTTGCTTTTGAGACAGGGTTTCGCTTTGTAGTTCAGGCTGGCCCTGAGCTCACTAAGGTGCCCAGGTAAGCCGCCGCGAACTCAGCAATCCTCCTGTCTCTGCCTCCCGAGTGCTGGGATGACAGGCGTGAGCCACCACGTCCGGCATTGTGGTATGCCGTGTTGACTGTTGGTGGGCGTGTCTCCACGCCCAGCATTATATGTGGTTACCGGGGATCGAACTTAGGTCCTTGCGCTTGTGAAGCAGGCGCCAGAACCACTGAGCTAACCTTCCAGCCCTTACCCTTCATTTTTACTTTTGCAAACTTTGTCATTGCTTTTGCTTGTCTAATTTATTTCATTGTTTGAGATTAAAAGAACCTGGAAAGAAGGAAGCAAGAATCCCCAAAACCCAGTTATACCTCCCTGTTATAAAACCAAGCAAGAATATTTGTCTCTTTTCCATTGAATTACATTTGAAGAAAACCCACCTGCTGTGTGTGCATGTGTAGGGCGGGGCATTTCCAGGATCCATCAGTAAGAGGCATGGGAGGGGTCTTCAGGTGGAATTTAAGTACATACTTACGAGTGGAGTGTGGGTACTCAGAGAAATGAAACACATTATAGTTTGGAACTGGCTATATTTATGTGCTTTTGGTAGTGGAAATCTGTGAAATTTGTCAACCTACAGTCTCAGTCTTTGTTTGGTAGTTGCTCCCCCACAGAAACTAATTCGCTTATAGAAAAAGCCAATTTTACAGTTGAAAATGTGGGCTATTCACAGTTGAAAGAGAGTCATTTGAAAATAAAAAGGAAATAGCCAAACCCATTTGTTGGTGAAAGGGAAATCCTCAGGTTTATTGCATTCTGGGAAAAGAGAAAGAAAAAATGTTTAATCTGGGTTTGTGTCCTCAAGGCGCAGTTTTCATGTTTAAAGTTTGATGATTTTTCTTGTCTCCTTTCTACCTATCATAATTTCTCCCATCCTACTACTGCACATAGCTAAATTAGTTAGAAGTCATTATAAGGCAGTTAGGCAACAACTGGGCCCTCAGCACAGAAAAACAATTGAGGGGCATTCACTGGTTAACATTATAAAAAGAGAAGAGGTAATATACTCACTTTCGCTGAGGACAAATAGCAGTGCTTAATATTCTAAACAGGCATCAATCTCCCTAGCCCCTTTCCCTTCAGGAAATTCCTTGTACAGTACTTGTTTTTTCACTTAACCCCTATTTAATCAATATTATCTGGGTGACTACATTGGAATCCTTTTGGTTGGCCACGGTTTTGTCCCACCTCATGCCCAGCTTGTGATTTTCCATTGGGTCTTATAGTTTTGTCCCATTTTGTACGTGCCTTACCGCATGGCTTTGCCGTATGAAACACCTTTAAAAAGCAGGGTGGGACGGGCAACTCACCTTTCCATCCCTTTCCTGTCTCAATTAGACAGAAACTATCTTTCTCTCAATAAATTTTTCCTACTCTTAATCTCGGGTGTTCCTAGAATTCATTCTTTGATGTTAGAGAACACAAAGTTGCACTTCAGATATTCAGCAGGTTGGGAGTTCTAATATTTCTCTTGTTTGGATTATTTTTACTCATTTGGATACTGGTTCTGTAATTCTCGATGCCTATGTTACTACCTCAGTGATCTTTTGGTTTGTGTGTCCTGGTTTCTTTTCCTTGTACTGCATTCCGGCTTTGGTCACACCCATATTATAACAGGACTTCATGCTGGGCCTGAAGGTGCTCAGTGGGTAACCAAAAGCACAATAAAGCCTAGCATCACTGGCTTCATTTTGTATCTGTCTCCTTTACTACCTTAAACTTTGGGTCAGATCCCTGCCCAGCTCTGTATATAGCCATGTTACTCACTTTGGCATGTGCCACCATGCCTGGCTAAGGAGTGTCTATCTATTGTCGTCAGGGTTTTCAGGGGAATAGATCTAATAGAGGTCACATAATTTACAGAACTATTTTATAATATTTACCCAGAAAGTCAGAGGATTGCAGAAGGTCTTCCCAAGCACTAGAGATCCAAAGAATACAGCCCAGTGCCTCCCCCCACTATGTCCCATTCAAGTCTAACCAGAGGCTTGTGGCCTATGGCAATGTCTCATGCAAGTATGTATGAAGGATCTGCACTGGAAAGGCCCAAAGGCCAGAGGAGGAAGCTAGAAAGTCTGTACCAGCAAGGTGAAGGGTCTCTGCCATCAAGTTGAGGGATCTGCCCTGGAGCCAGGAAACGATGCTCAAAGTGGAGACCAGAGCTCCCCTTGTAACACTAACTGTTCCTGGTGACAGCAAGGACCCTGAGTTCTCCATTGAGAACTCAGATCAAGAAAACTTCTTAGATCGAGAAACCCAGCTGGAGCAAGCCTCTCCAAGAAAATCAACAGTACACAATCCTCCCTTCCAGTTCTCCTTTTATGCCATTCACAGTAATTCTCAACTGGGTCTTCCCAGAACCATTCTGACTCAGTTCAGCTGGGCGTTCCAAACTGACCATTAGTTAACCTACCAACTACCTAGAATTTACAAATATGTGGCTTATTAGGCTTAAATTTAACTAATTCATTCACTTTTAGGACTGAGGACACCAAGATAATAACTGGAATGTCCTGGTGCATGCCAGAAATCACAGCACTCTGGGTGGCCGAGGCAGGAGGACTGCAAGTTGCAGACCATTTGGGCAACATAAATTAGTAAGAACTTATCTCCAGGTAAAAAAATTTTAAAAGGTAGATTTAGCTCAATGATTCTGGTGCCTGCCTCGCAAGTCCAAGGTCCTGAGTTCAGTCCCACATACAACAATGCCAGGTGTGGTGACTCACTCCCACCAGCAATCAGTGCCACATACCACAGTGCCAGGCGTGGTGGCTCATGCCTTAATCCCAGCACTCCAGAAGAGGATTGCTGAGTTTGAGGCTTGCCTGGGCTACATAGCTCAGGGCCAGCCTGAACTATAAAGTGAAATCCTGTCTCAAAAAAAAAAAAAAAATTGTAAAAGGTGTGGGAGGTAGTTTAGCATAAAGGCCCTAGGTTCGATCCCAGGATTAAAGAAAAAGAGGCTGTTCTTTGTCTCTGGAGAATCTTTGATCTTTGATCTTTGGAATTTCCCAAGTAATAGGAGTATCATTGTTGCCCACGAGCCCTTTGATGATGGTTGAGTTTATGTGAAAAAGCTGAGAGGCTTGGAGGGTGGCAGCTGGTGGCCAGCAAGTTCAGATATGCGATTGTTGTTGGAGCTTTGAGCCAGCTAGATCTCCACAGAAGGACAAGTTGGTGGCCAGTGCCCCAAAACTTTAATAAAAACTCTTAACTCAGGGGCTGGAGATTTAGCTCAGTGGTTTCAGCACCTGCCTCGCAAGTGCAAGGTCCCTGGTTCGATCCCCGGCAAGTGCATCAAACAGTACTGGGCATGGTGACTCATACCCACCAGAAATCAGTACCACATACCACAAATGCCGGGCTTGGTGGCTCAAGCTTGTCATCCCAGCACTCAGGAGGCAGAGGCAGGAGGATTGCTGAGTTCGAGGCTTGCCTGGGCTACATAGTGAGCTCAGGGCCAGGATGAACTACAATGCAAGACCCTATCTCAAAAAAAAAGAAAACATACTCAAATAACATTCACATTAAATTTCAAAGGTGATTACATCTGAATTAGGGGGTTAGGAGACTACATCTGAGGCCTGACCTGTGGCTGCACACAGCACATATTCACTGGAGTTGCTGGCCTCCTCTTTCTTCAGATGAGAGAGCAAATGAATGTGCGGTGAGCAGACTGGGTAGGTACACAGTCATCTGCTCATAGTGAAGAGGAGAAGAGCACCGGGAGAAAGAGCACAGCTTCAGGACTCCGGGATTAAGCTCAGGCTTCTTCCCTTGGAGCAAGTCAGTGAATCTCTGAGCCACAACTTCCTTCTCTGCTTCCATGCCCCTGTCACTGTGAAGATCTGGACCATTCCCAGAGGTTGCATGTACCCACGCGGGGCCCTGTACTCCAGCGTGGTGGAATCATCCTGGGTGAGGTCAGCTGTTCCTTGAGCTGTTGCCAGGTGAGACTGGCAGGAAGAGGCAGGTCCCAGGGGCAGATTTGTCTCCCTCCTGGACTCCTCTCCCTCTTCTCTGTGCTTCCTGGCTGACATGATGTGGGCAGCCTTTCCTCCGGTGTGCAGCTGCCATTCTCGTCCCTTGGAGCCAGCTGACCCAGGACTGTCATCTTGAGCTAAAATTAACCTCTCTCCCTTAAAGTTGTGGGTCTCGTTGACAAGAAAATTGACTGAGCTAGAAACAAGTGAGTGGTCAAGACAAAATGACCTCTGTGAAACCCTGTATGGCACCCAGCAAATACATAGCCATGAGCTCTGAGTGGTGCTGACTCAGGAGCCCCAGGCTCTTGCAACTCCACGGCTGAGTCTGTGATCATAGGGATGACAGATAGGATCAAGGCCTCAGGCAGATCCTGCGGAGCTGGTGCTATGGGTGGCTAATGCATCCAGTATTGCTCTAGAAAGTTAACTTTCCAAGAAACATTGCTCACAATTCACCTTTGAGGAAATCATTGAAAGGTCCAGTTGCCATGTGCTTACATTAAGCTGATTGTTGGTGATGGCTGTGCCAAGACAGTCGTGCCAAGTCTAGCCTTTACAAGTGACCTTAAAAAATTAAACTCATGGCAATTTTACAGCTCATGGAAGCTGTTCTGTCTGTGACCTGCCAATAAGAGCCAGCCTCAGCTTCTACCTCCATCTCAACCTGTACATTTCAGAAAACCTGGCTGGAAATTATATCAATGCAAATTAAGATGCCTTTTAAGGACATGCATCTTGTAATAAATCCCGGCACCCAGGAAGCTGAAGGCAGGGGAAACATGAGTTCAAAGCCAGCCTGGACTGTATAGGAGGACCATGGCTCAAAGCACAAACAAATAAGAAGATGCTTCTCAATTTTATGCTCTTTCAAGAGGTCAAGTTGTACAATTCAGTTCTCATGGAAACAATTTAAGTGGACACCGACATCTATGCTGCTAACAGCCACTCTTGCCGGGCCCTCCTAGAGAGCAGACACAAGAAACGGATCTGCCTGCTTCTTCAACATTTTCTAAAACATACTATCTCAGTTACTTTCTCATTGCTCAGACACAATACCTAACATCCATAGATTAAAGGAGGAGAAGTTTACTTAGCTCATAGTGTGAAGAACTTTCAGTCCATAGTCAGCTGGCTCCTAGGCAGGGTGGAACAGCAGAAGGATATCACAGAGGGGAATCAGTCCCTGGCAGGGTAGTGGGAAGCAGAGAGAGAAATCAAGGGAGGAGAAAGACACACCCTGTCAGCCATGCCCCCAGTGACCACCTCCTCTGACCAGGCTTTACCTCCCAGCCTCATACCCGCTGTAAACCATCAGTGGACAGATTGACCCATGAGTCCCCAGTCACCTCCCCAAAGTTCCACTCATGAGCATGAGGCTTTGTGGTTCCTCTAGAATAAACTGTAATACTTGGCCATCAGAGGCAGGAGAGGCATCCTCAGTAATAACTCCTGTTTCTTTCTTGCAATGGCCAAGAGGCCACTCATCATAGTGTGCTAGGTAGACAGGGTCCACATGAGGCTCTTGTAGAACACAGACATCTAAGACCAAGAATGGAGAGAAGTGTCTGAGACTGTAAGGCAGATGAGAATGCTGTGGAGGTGTGTGTAAGTCACTACCTTGTCGCTAGGATGCAATATCTGACATTCACAACTTAAAGGAGAGGATTATTCTCACTCACAATTTTAGACCTTAGTCAGCTGGTTCCAGTGCAGGACAGCACAACAGGCAGGCACGGTGGAGGAAAAGTTGCTCAGTTTCAGGCAGCCAGGAAGCAAATAGGGGAGATAGGAGTGAGAGGGAGAGCCACCTGGCCAGGCCACGCCCCAGGGAGCCCCTCTGATAGGATTCACCTCCTAACAGCACCATTAGCATAAACTGGTTGGAAGACAAGTCCATCCCGAATGTAGCTGAGCACAGCCCCTAGGGATCCAACCACCTCCCCAAGACCCCTCTGGGATCACCTGAGGCTTCGGGAGACATCAACTCAAACCCCCACCCTAATGTACAACATCAGCATCCCACAGAACACCTGCTTGCTCTGCAGAGAGAGACCTCTGGGCTGGGCCTGATGACATTCATGTTTCCTAAGTTTAAAGAGAAAGGAAAGCTAGTGCTTACTAGTGTCTTTCTGCTGCTGTGCAGCTGGGCTCAGAGTCTCTCTGAAGTGGCTGGTTTGTTTTTGTGATGCTTGAGATGGAACCAAGCCCTGAGGTACATACATCTCAGGCTGGGCTTGAACTTGCAATCCTCCTGCTTTAGCTTCCCAAGAATCTGAGGTTACAGGTACAACCCACCACATTAAGAAAAGTGCAAACAACAACAACAAAGAGGAAAACTAGTATGTCTATCTTCCTCCATTTTTTATTCATTCATTCATCCATTTTGTTTATGTTCCTCATGCCTCAACCTCTTAAGTGCTATGATTTCAGGTGTGTGCCACCACCCCTGGCAAAAATTAGAACACTTTCTATCATTTGATTGGTAAAATTTTATTTTATTTTTTTTGAGACAGGGTCTCGCTTTGTAGTTCAGGCTGGCTATGAGCTCACTATGGAGCCTGGGCAAACCTCGAACTCAGCAATCCTCCTGTCTCTGCTTCCCGAGTGCTGGGATTACAGGTGTGAGCCACCATGCCGGGTGCTGTGGAATGTGGTATTGATTGTTGGTGGGCATGAGTCTCCAGGCCCAGCATTGTATGCAGTTACCGGGGATCGAACTCAGGACCTTGCGCTTGCGAGGCAGGCGCCGGAACCACTGAACTAACCCTCTGGCCCAATTTTATTGTATTTTTTGAGACAGGGTCTCGCTTTGTAGTTCAGGATGGCCCTGAACTCACTAGCTCAAGGTAGCCTCAAACTCACAGCAATCCTCCTATCTCTGCCTTCTGAGTGCTGAGATTACAGGCGGGAGCCAGTATCCTAGGCATTGTGGTATGTGGTACCAGGGATCGAACTCTGAACCTTGCACTTGTGAGGAACTCTGGACCTTAGCAGATCGACAGAACCACTGAGCTATATCCCTGGCCCAAAATTTAATTTAATTTAATTTTATTTATTTTTGAGACAGGGTTTCACTTTGTAGTTCAGGCTGGCCCTGAACTTACTATGTAGCCCAGATAAGCCTCTAACTCAGTAATCCTCCTGCCTCTGCCTCTTGAGTTCTGGGATTACAGGCATGCGCCAATACATCTGGCAATGCGATATGTGGTACCAGGGATTGAACTCGGGACCTTGTTCTTGCAAGGCAGACGCTGGAACTACTAAGCTAAATCCCCAGACCCAACATTTTATTTTTTAAATTAATTAATTGACTTTTTTTTTTGAGACAGGGTCTTGCTTTGTAATTCAGGCCAGCCCTGAGCTCACTATGTAGCCCAGCTGGCCTCAAACTCATAGCAATCCTCCTGCCTGTCTCCTGAGTGCTGGGATTACAGGCATGAGCCACCACACTTGGCTAATTAATTTTTGAGCCAGAGTCTCACCATGTAGTCTGGGCTGGCTTTAAATGCACAGTGATCTTCCTGCCTCAGCCTCCCAAGCGCTAGGATTGTAGTGTGCAACACCATTCCTGTCTAGACTGATCAAATTTTAAACTGTTGTCAGGTTGCAGATTTAGCTCAGTGGTTCTGGTGCGTGCCTCGCAAGCGCAAGGTCCTGAGTTTGATCCCTGCTACACCACATATAACAATGCTGGGTGTGGTGACTCATGCCTGCCAGCAGTCAGTACCACATACCACAGTGCCGGGCATGGTGCTCACGCCTGTAATCCCAGCACTCGGGAGGCAGAGGCAGGAGGATTGCTGAGTTCCAGGTTTGCCTGGGCAATATAGAGAGCTCAGGGCCAGCCTGAACTACAAAGCAAGACCCTGTCTCAAAAAAAAAGATTAAAAAAAAAAACTGTTGTCACTTCTCAGTTTTAAGGAGTGTAATATTTCAGGGAAGAGGCAGAGTATCCCTTTTGGGAAGTGACTTGACCACACCCATAGCGATTGGGACTCCTCGTGCTGGGCATCAGTGCATACGTGCTGTACCAGTTCTCACGTGTGCAGTATGAGTGTCTATGTGTGCATGTGTCTGCATACCAAGCCTGGAGAAAGACTGCAAGCAAACATGGCAACTGTGCCATCAGTTTCTCTGGAGAGTTGTCATCGCTCTTCTCTAAGTCCACAAAAACACCAATACCACTTTACATTTTTGCAATCTAATTTATTCTTTAAGGGGGGGAACACCATCACTTGGGAAAAATGTATGTGCTGTGGAGAATGTGGTATGATACATTCACATAAGGAAGCCTGGGCAGCTGGGAAACAGAGCCAGACCAAGCTCTACACCTGACCACAAAACTCTCCAAGGGGCAGAGAGATCAGAAGGTTAGCTAACTGATAGAGCAAGTGCTTAAACATGCACAAGGTCCTGGTTCAATCCCCAGCACTGGAAAAGGCAAAACAAAACTCCTAAGAGGTTGGGAAATGAAGTAGCCATCTGTACCACCAGCAGTGCAGTTCCATTCAATGCTGCCAAATTCTGTGACAGGGCCAGGGGTGTAGCTCAGTGGTGCCATGCTGACCAGGCCAGCACAAGATCCGTCCCTAGTACCAAAAAACTAAACAACAATTGGCCCTGAAAAAAAAAATCCACTGTGACATGAATGTGCTCCACTATCCTGGAAGGGAATAAAAATACAGGAAGGTCATAACCATATAAGAACAGGGCAGGAGGCATCACACTACCTGCTTCAATACATACTCTAACCAAGAAACATGGCCCCTTAATTTGAGGAATCTAAAAAAGATGACATGAAATAGAAAAGCAACTGTTAGGGAGTAAGGGATGAAGGGGAAGAGGTATAGAAGGTTTTCAGGGGATAGATGTGAGCAAAATATATGCATTGAAACTAATATTTTAAAAATTAATGGCTAGAGATTTAGCTCAGTGGATCTAGCACCTGCCTAGCAAGCACAAAATCCCTGGTTAGCTCCCTGGTAACCACATACAACAATACTGGACGTGGTGGCTCACGCCTACCAGCCATCAGTACCACATACCACAGTGCTGGGCATGGTGGCTCATGCCTGTAATCCCAGCACTCAGGAGCAGAGGCAGGAAGATTGCTGAGCTCAAGGCTTACCTGAGCTACGTTGTGAACTCAGGGCCAGCCTGAACTACAAAGCAAGACCCTGTTTCAAAACAGAAAAAAATTTAATAGACGCTTAATAAAAGGAAAATTCACACAATAAAAAAATCAAATTTAAAAAAGCATAGTATTGTGTAAAAATAACATACAGACCAGTGAAACAACAGAAAGTCTAGAAGGAAACCCAAGCAGGTAGAGCCTGCTGACTCTTGATAAAGGTACTCAGAGTCTGCATAGGAGAAAGAACAGTGTTTTCAATAAATGGTGCTGGGAAACTTGGATATCTACTTGTGGAAGAACTAAACTAGGGATCTGTCTCTCACCAGTTACAAAATCAAGCCAAAATACATCAAAGATTTAAATGTAAAACTTGAAACTACTAGAAGAAAACAGGCAAAATACTTCAGGACAACAAAATGGACAAGGACGTTTTTTTTTCTTTGAGACAGGGTCTCACTTTGTAGTTCAGGCTGGCCCTGAGCTCACTATGTAGCCCAGGCAAGTCTCAGACTCAGCAATCCTCTGCCTCTGCCTCTTAAGTGCCAGGCACTCTGATATGTGGTACTGATTGCTGGTGGGTGTGAGTCACCACGTCCGGTATTGTTGTATGTGGTTACTGGGGATCCAACCAGGGACCTTGCTCTTGCTAGGGAGGTGCTGGAACCACTGAGCTAAATCTCTAGCCCACAAAGACTGTTTTTGAACAAGATCCCAAAAGCACAAGAAACAAAAGCAAAAATAGGCAAATGGGACTGCATCAAATTAAGAGCTTCTAGACAGCAAACAAAACAACAGAGTGAAGAGCCAGCCTACGAAATGAAACAAATATTTACAAACTGTACATCTGAGAAAGAGTTGATATCTAGAGTGTATAAGGGACTCCAACTCTAGCAAAATAATAATATTAGTAGTGATAACTTAATAAAAGTGGAAAACTAAATAGAACTCTCTCTCTCCCTCCCTCCCTCTCTCTCTCTCTCTCTCTCTTGATTCAGGGTCTTGCTTTGTAGTTCAGGCTGGCCCTGAACTCGCTATGTAGCCCAGGAAAGCCTTGATCTCACAGCAATCCTCCTGCCTCTACCTCTTGAGTTCTGGGTTACAGGCATGAGCCACCACACCTGACACTGTGGTGTGGTGTGTGGTACTGGGGATCAAATGTGGGACCTTGCAGTTGCAAGTCAAGTGATGGAACCACTGAGCTAAATCCCCAGCCCCTATCTCCCCATTATTTTATTTACTATTTTTATCTGTGCTTCTATCCCACACTGCACTTTTCTCGGTCACAATTTTGGTAACTCTAAAAACTAACTCTAGCCAAAATGAGTTTTAAAAAGTCATTGGAGACCTTTTCTGAAAAGGGGGAAGACCCAGTGATAAGGCAGCAGAAGACTCTAAGATTGCCAACAAAAAGAAAACTCCACTTAAAAGAGAATACCAGGAGTTCTACTTAAATTACAGGTTCATTGCAACAGGTGATTCACATTCTCCATGCTTGCTTTGTGTAACATGTGGTGATAACTATCCAAAGAAGATACAAAACATTCAAATCTTCTTTGCCACATGGAGACCAAGCACCTTGCATTAAGAGAAGCCTTTGGAGTTTTCAAAAGAAGAATAAATATAAACATAAGGAACAGAAGCTATTAGTATTATTTAGAAAACCAGCAATTATTAAAAGCCACCATTTCATCCTGTGTATCTGCACTGAGAGCATCATTTCTAGGGGCTGCTGCATTCCTGAAGCTAAGAAACACGAAGAATTGATTCTGCCTCCTGCTGAGGACATTGGTCATGAACATTTAGGGGGAGCTGCAGTTGCAGAAGGTTAGCACCATAACTAGAAAACTTGATGCAGCTGAAGAGGTTCCTGAGGCACCTTTGTTGGGGAGCATTAATAAATCATTGTAATGCACCATCTGGGTCAACAAGTCTAGCAATGTAGAAATGAAGACAACAGTGTTTTGGGTTTTTTTGTGATATGTTTTTCAGGAGGACGCACATGAGGACACATTATGTGCACTTTTTTTTTTTTTTTTTTTTGCTTTTTTGAGACAGGGTCTCACGTTGTAGTTCAGGCTGGCCCTGAGCTCACTATGGTACCCAGGCAAGCCGCCGCGAACTCAGCAATCCTCCTGTCTCTGCCTCCCGAGTGCTGGGATTACAGGCGTGAACCACCACGTCTGGCATTACATTATGTGCACTGTTGTTCCCAGCCAGCACCACAGCTGCAGAACTGTTCAGGTCTTTGGACGATTACATATCAGGAAGATCACGCTGGTCATTTTGTGTTAAAATTTACACAAACAGAAGCTTTGGCATGACTGAACACCTTTCTGGTTTCATTACTCAGGTCAAAGAGGTCACTTCTGACTGTGAGTCAAAGCTCTGCGTCATCCACAGAGAAATAGTGCTTAGCTAATAAATGTCACCTGAACTTAAGAGGACTTGATTAAAACTGCCAACCACTGTAAAGTACAGCCCCTAATTCACATCGGCTCACGTACCTTAATGAGATGGATGCACAGCACACATGTCCTCTCTTACATAAAGGAGATAGTTCCAGATCATAGGTGAGAGTTTTTGAGTTACAAGAGCTGCTCCAGAAATTTCTTTTTAAAAAACAGTCATCATTGGCAGCACATCTCAGTGACATAGAATGGGTCACAAAACTTGCTTATTGGTGTGACATATTCAACCTACTAAATCAGGGGAGAACTACAGTGAACTAAATCAAGGGAGAACAACTGTGTTTAAGTCAGCAGATAAAGGGGCTTCCTTCAAAGCCAAACTGGAAATATGGGGTTGACACTGGGATTCTTAATATGTTCCAAGCATTAGCAGAGATTTTAAAAGACTATACCAAGGCCTCTTTTTTATTCCCAGTTGTTGTTTAATCAACTATCTCAGCTATCAGACATTTTGAACACCACATCCCAACCACAAGAGGTACTTCAGCAAGGCAGGCATGGACCTATGACCCATCTGTGAGTTAGCCAAGGGAGCTAACTTTGTCCAGGCTGGAAGAGAATCAGGTACTTGAGACTCTGAATGATGGTGGCCCTGAAGTATGTTTGAAAAGTCACTGTTTTTTTAGGAACCAGGATTGAACTCAGGATCTTGCTCTTACTAGGCAGGTGATGGCACCACTAAGTTACAACCCCAGCCTGAAAATATGTTTGAGACAATTTCAAATATCCACATGTAGCTTAGAGTTACAGTATCCTGAGATTGCCACAAAAGCACAGGAACTCTTCCTTCCACTTCTATCATCCTGTCTTTGTAAACAGCTTTTTGCAGTGAGTAACCAAAATGAGACTGTACCACAGGCTGGACAAAGGTGTCAGCCTCCCATTACACACAGATAGGACCATCTAGATGCAGGGAAACAAGCCAGGGCTCCACTGTTTCTGCATTATGGTGAGTTGTATGATTGCTTCATTACATATTAAAATATAATAGTGTCAATAAAGCCAGGCATAACGTGCATCCCAGCACTTAGGAAGCCATGGCAAGAGGATCATTATGAGTGTGAGGCCAGTCTGGGCTACATAGTGGAATCAGAGCAAGCCTGGACTACACAGTGAAACCCTGTTTCAAAAGAAAAACAAAAATGAAACAAGAAAAGAAGTAAAGTATACGATACATGTAATGAGCATGAATCATCCCCAAACTGTTGCTCACTCCTCTCCTAATGTTCAGAAAAATTGTTTTACACAAAACTGGCTTGTGTTGCCCAAAAGTTTGGAAACTACTGAGTTATATTTTAAAAATGTTGAACATTATTCATTGTCAGGAAAATTCAAGCAAATCAAAACTATACTGAGGACAGGAGGTTGGCTCAGTTGTAGAGCATTTCCTAGCATGTACAGGCCTTAGTTAGGTATCCAGCACTGCAAATTAAACAAAACAAAATGAAACAGAAAATGGATGTACACAATGAGATGACACCTCACTGCAGATACCAAATGCTGGTGAGGATGTATGGAGTGGAACTGTTTCACACTAATGGTGGGAATGTAATTAGTGCAGCCATTGTAGAAAATTTATAAAGATTTCTCAAAAATTTAAAAATATAGCTTGGGATTTAGCTCATTTAACTGTCCCTTCCTTATAAGTGCAAGGTCCTGAGCTCAATCCCTGGTACTGAAGAAAAAAAAAAAGCTGGGTGGAGGATGTAACCCAGTGGCTCCACTCCTGCCTGGCGAGCGAAATATCCTGTTTGATCCTCAGTGTCCCCCCACAAAAAGGTAATATTTAAAAAATAAAAACATATAATCTGGCAATTCCACTATTGATTACATAGCCAAAAGAAATGGAATTGGCATATTGAAGCGATAACTAGGTTTCTGTGTTCATTGTAGCATAATTTACAGTGGACAAGAAATGTAAACAGCTGGGCCGGGAATTTAGCTCAGTGGTTCTGGCATCTGCCTTGCATGTGCAAAGTCCTGAGTTTGATCCTGGTAACCACATACCACAGTGCCGGGCATGGTGACTCACACCCACCAGCAATCAGTACCACATACCACAGTGCCAGGTATGGTAGCTCATGCCTATAAATCCCAGCAAATGGGAGGCAGAGGCAAGAGGATTGCTGTGAGTTTGAAGCTTGCCTGGGCTACATAATGAGTTCAGGGCCAACCTGAACTACAAAGTGCAACTCAAAAAAAAAAAACAAAAAAGAAAGAAAGAGAGAGAGAGAGAGCAAGAGAGAGAGAGACAGAAAGAAAGAAAGAAGAAAAGAAAGAGAAAAGGAAGAAAGAAAGAAAGGAAGAAAGAAAGAAAGAAAGAAAGAAAGAAAGAAAGAAAGAAAGAAAGAAAGAAAGAAAGAAAAAGTGTAAACAGCTTAAGCATTCAACACCTGGTGAATGGATATGGTATATAGTGGAGTACTGTTCAGCCAGAAAAGAGTAAAATCTTGTCTTTTGCAACATCATAGATGGAACTGGAGGTATTCACATAAAGTGAAATGATCCAGACACACAAAGACACATGTGCAAGACCTTAAAAGTTTATCCCAAACCAGGTATAGTGGTGCACTCATAATTTTGGGAGTCTGAGGCAACTTTGGCCAGCAGAGTGAGATCTTATCTCAAAGTAAAAAAGCAAGGTCTGGGGATTTAGCTCAGTGGCGCCACGCCTGTCTCACAAACTCAAGGTACTAAATTCAATCCTCAGTACTGCAAAAAAATAAAATAAAATAAAAATAAAAATAAAAAGGTAAGGAGCAAAACAAGAAAATCAAGAATAAAGGATCATGAAAATAAATTGGATTTTTAAAATGTTTTCTTTTAAAGGAGCAAAGTTTTAAATTGGCTCACAAAAGATTTTAAGTTTTTTACCATAAAGAAATGAGAAATGGGGGCCGGAGGGTTAGCTCAGTGGTTCCAGCATCTGCCTTGCAAGCGCAAGGTCCTGAGTTCAATTCCCAGTAACCACATACAATGCTGGGCGTGGTGGCTCACACCTATCAACCATCAATACCACATACCACAGTGCTGCGCGTGGTGGCTCACGCCTGTAATCCCAGCACTCGGGAGACAGACAGGAGGATTGCTGAGTTCGTGGCTTGCCTGGGCTACATAGTGAGCTCAGAGCCAGCCTGAACTACAAAGCGAGACCCTGTCTCAAAAAAGAAAAAAAAGAAAAAAAAGAAAGAAATGAGAAATATTTGAGAAGATAAATCTTTTTTTTTTTTTAAGATAGGGTCTCACTTTGCAGTTCAGGCTGGCCCTGAGCTCACTATATAGCCCAGGCAAACCTCGAACTCAGCAATCTTCCTGCCTCTGCGTCCCGAGTGCTGGGATTACAAGCGTGAGCCACCATGCCTGGCACTGATTGCTGGTAGGTGTGAATCATCATGTCTGATATTGTTGTATGTGGTTACCAGGGATCAAACCAGGGACCTTGCACTTGCTGGGCAGGTGCTGGAACCACTGAGCTAAATCTCTGCTGAGTCTTTTCTTTCTTTTGATAAGATCTGCTAAAGGTTTGTCAGTTTTACTTAATCTTCCAAAGAATTAACTATTTGATTAATTGATTCTTTGTACTGTTTTCTTAGTGTCCATCCCTTTGATTTCTGTGCTGATTATTATAATTTCCTCCCTTGTATGAACTTTAGGTTTGTCTTGTTTTTCCTGAGGTCAAATGTTGTTTATTCGGCCTCACTCTGTTTTCCTGATATAGGAATTCACTGCTATAAAATTCTCCATAAAGCTGCTTTCATTGTGTCCTATAAGTTCTGGTATGTTGTATTGGTATCATCATTTAATTGTAGAAACTGTCGAATTTCTTTATTTTTTAAATTAACTACTTTTTTTGGTACCAAGGATTGAACTTGGGACCTTGTGCTTGTGAGGCAGGCACCAGAATCACTGAGCTAAATCTTCAGCCACTAATTTTCTTTTTGTAGGAATCAAAGCTTAGGTACATAGGGGTTAGGGGGTCAGGGGAGGGGATGGGAAAAAAATTAGAAGTCATGTCATTTACTGGTACAAATTCTCAATGTTGATTGTGATCACAACGTGTATATAAAATGTACCAATAAAGTTAATTTTTTAAAAAAATTCCTGTTTGCAATCCATTGGTTGTTCATGAGAGTGTTATTTAACTTCCATGTATTTATGAAGTTCTTGTGGTTTCTTTTGGCTGTTGATTTCTAATTCATTACTGTATGGTCTGATAATATGTATGGGGTAATTTTAATTCTTTTCCATTTACTTAAACATGTTCTGTGTGCTAGTATGTGGTCTGTTCTGGAGAATGTCCCATCTGCACCTGAGAAGAGTATATATTCTGATGTGGTGGGATGGAGCACTCTGTACATACCTACTAAGTCCATATGTTCAAAAGTTTGGTTCAGTTCTAATATTTCTTTGTTGATTTTTTTGTCTAGTTTATCTGTTAGTGACACTGGGGTATTGAGTTCCCCCGTTAACAACTGTATTGTGCTTGTTTGACTTTTCATGTCAGTTAATACTTGCTTTATGTAGTTGGGTGTGCTGGTATATGGTGCATATATGATTGTTTTTATTTTAAAAAATATTTATGACTGTTATCTCTTCCTCTTGGATTGTTCCCTGTACAAGGATGTTGTGACCTTTGTTGCTTTTAATCAGTCTGGTTTGAAACCTATTTTGTGTGCAAATAGAATAGCTAGCCCTACTTTTGTCCGGGTTCCTCTCACATGTTGTTTTCCATCCTTGACTTTCAGTCTATGAATTTTTTTTGAGTTAAATATGTTTCTTGTACACAGCATATTGTTAGATCTTGCTTCTTGATCCATTCTGACAGTCTATTTCTTTTGACTGGTGAATTGAGGCCATTAACATTGGCAGTTATAACTGATATGTATTGTCTTATCCTTGCCATGTCATTTTCCTATTGATGATTTCCTCTTCAGTTTAATTACTTACCTTGCCCAGTGAATTCATCCTGTTGGGTATCGTGGAGTTGTATTACATGTTATCTCTTTCTAGAATGTCTTTTAGTACATTTTCAAGTACTGGGTTGGTGGTTATGAATTTCTTTGGATGTTCTTTGTCATGGAAGTTTTTTTTTTTTTTTTTTTTTGCTTTTTGGAGACAGGGTCTCGCTTTGTAGTTCAGGCTGGCCCTGAGCTCACTATGTAGCCCAGGCAAACCTTGAACTCAGCAATCCTCCTGTCTCTGCCTCTCAAGTGCTGGAATTACAGGCATGAGCCACCACACCCAGCACTGTGGTATGTGGCATTGATTGCTGGTGGGCGTGAGTCACCATGCCCAGTATTGCATGTGGTTACCCGGGATCAAACTAAGGACCATTGCGCTTACTAGGCAGGAGCTGGAACCACTGAGCTAAATCTCTGGCCCTATCATGGAAGTATTTTATTACTTCATCAATTTTGGAAGATAGTTTTGTGGGGTACAGCAATCTAGGTTGGAGGTTATTTCCTTTTAGTATTTAAAATACTTCACTCAAAGCTCCATTGATTTGAGGATTTGTGTTCAGAAGTCTGTTGTGATTCTGTTTCTTTGACACTAGCCTATAGTATTGTTTATGACTCAGGCAATCTGAGTTTTGGCACACTAGGAAACACAATTTATTAGAACAATTATAACACCTTGGCTAATATAGCACCATCACCACTCTGGAGGTTAAGGCAGGAGTACTGACATGTATTTGAGGCCAGCCTGGGCTACATAGTAAGTCCATGGCCAGCCTGAACTACATAGTGAGGCCCTGCCTAAAAAAAAAAAGTAGTATAGTCAGCATGCATTAGTCTAGAAAATGATAAACCTTGTTAATTATTAATTAGCCACCTTTTTGGTTGGTGGTGCATACCTGTAATCCCAGCACTTGGGAGGCTTAAACAGAAGGATTAATTATGAGTTCAAGGCCACCTTGAACTTCCCCTCGAGATCCTATCTGAAAACCAACCAACCAAACAAACAAAATTTAGCCGTCTTTAACTATATGAACTAGATTTGTGGTTATATAACAAAATCTAAAACAAACCATAAAATTGTAAACATGCCTAAGTCCTCCCGTTAGAAATAACAGTGTCACAGCCGGGGGTGGTGGGCATAATCCCAGCACTCAGGAGGCAGAGGTAGGAGGATTGCCTGGGCTACATAGTGAGCTACATAGTGTTAGGTTAGCACAGTTGGGCTAGTATTGTTCCTTGGTAATGGCTGTCACTGAGGCCTACGTCCTCATCCATGAAGGGGCAGGGTCCTGCTGAGTTATTTGTAGGTGAAATCAGTGTGATAACAATAACATAGTTCAGGGACAGCCTGAACTACAAAGCAAGACCTGTCTCAAAAAAAAAAAAAAAAAAGAAATATTTGTGTCATGCTTTATTTACCATCATCACTGCTCAAGGCTGTAGAGCACTTTACTTGTATGGTGGCTGCCCTAAGGAAAATTTCCTGTCTGTGTAAAACACACACCAGATGATGAGGACTTAGTAAGAAAACAAGAATGTTCTGTGTGTTGTGACACATACCTTTAATGCCAGCACTTGGTTGGCTGAGGAAGGATGATCTCCACAAGGCTAGCCTAAACAATATAGTGAGTTCAAGGCCAATTTGAACTACACATCTATTACAGACATCCCTGTCCAATACTAGCAGGATATGTATGGTATATGCTTTTGCTTCCCTTAATTTAGCTATATTGTTTTATATCAGGAGTCAGACCAAAGCCCTACATGACTCAAATGGTCATGTCAGGTAGCACAGTTGGGCTAGTATTGTTCCTTGGTAACGGCTGTCACGGAGGCCTACGTCCTTAACCATGAAGGAGCAGGGTCCTGCTGAGTTATGTGTAGCTGAAGTCAGTGTGATAACAATAAACTCCTTTCCTTTGAATTATGGCTTCTCACTAACTTTGTGAGTTACTTGCTAACTGCACCTTGTCCCAGTACTGGTTTGTTCTATCCAAGCAAGTTAAGCAGTGCCCACTCCCCAGCAGCCTTCCTGATGCCATCATTTCATGTGTTTCACAGTATTTCCCTAGCTGCCTTCAAAGCACACTGGGCTTCCTATTTCTTCCCACAGTTGTGTTCAATAACTACTGGATGCACTTGGGGGCCTTTGTCTTTGTTGCCATCAGCAGCACAGATCAGGTCCCAAGACTCAACTTCTTCACTCTAAGTCTTTTCCCTGTCTGTCCTTTAATTCACCTTGTGGTGGCTCCTAGGAAGCTAGGACCCATGGCAGAGGTCCTGGTAATATTCCTTCCCTGTTCCCTATACCTATCAAGACCCTGTAAATTCAGAAATTTCTATCCATGATTGGAAAGCTCCCTTTCTTTCAGGCCTGTGGTGAGGTAGAAACTTCTTGGAGAGAGGTTTGTGAAGGAAAGCTGCTTATATCATGGTATGAGGAAGTAGAGAGAGGGGGAAAGAGCTTTGTTTGTTTTTTGAAATGAAGTCTATTTGGCTCTAGTTGGCTTTGAACTTGCAATCTTCCTGCCTCAGCTTCCCAGGTCATTAGGGATTTCAAGCATTGGGCACTGCTCCCAGCTAAAGAGGGACTTTTTTAAAAAAAAGAACTAAGAGCCGGGCGTGGTGGCTCACGCCTGTAATCCCAACACTCGGGAGGCAGAGACAAGAGGATTGCTGAGTTCGAGGCTTGCCTGGGCTACATAGTGAGCTCAAGGCCAGCCTGAACTACAAAGAGAGACCTTGTCTCAAAAAATAAAAAATAAAAAATAAAAGAACTAAGATTTTTCTGCTAAAACTCAGTAATTCCTTAGTTCTTTTTTTTTTTTTTTAAACTACTCAACACCTAGTACTGGGGATGGAATCCAGGGCCTTTTGAGTGTTTAGGCAAGGGCTCACCTACTGAAGACTTTAAATTAAAGCAAAATAAAATTTAGCACTGTTTCTATTAAATACATCCTATATGATGCAGTCTCTTATGTGAAATGACTCCTGCCTATCATCTCCACTTTCTCCTCCTCATTGCAGAACAATGCCTAGGGTTCTAAGTACTGAAGGTTAAAGTTGATGTTTTGTCTAAATGGGGAACTTTGGGAGATTTACTAATATCTACTTTGCTCTTCTCTAAGTAGTTTTTAAATAGTGAAAGGGTATAATTTGTATAAAGTCATGGTTTTATCTATCTATCTATCATTTATCTATCTATCATCTATCTATCTATCTATCTATCTATCTATCTATCTATCTATCTATCTATCTATCTGCACTGCCAGGTATGGGACTCATGACCTTGCACTTGTAAATCAGGCAGCAGCACCACTGAGCTAAATCCCCAGCCCAGGGGTAACTTTAAAAACAGCATCACTGGGCCAGAGATTTAGCTCAGTGGTTCTGGTGCCTGCCTAGCAAGTGCAAAATCCCTGGTTTGTTTCCAGTAATCACATACAACAATACCGGGCGTGGTGACTCACACCTACCAGCAATCAGTACCACATGCCATAATGCCAGGTGTGGTGGCTCATGCCTGTAATCCTAACACTTGGGAGGCAGAGGCAGGAAGATTGCTGAACTGGAGGTTTGCCTGGGCTACATAGTGAGCTCAGGCCCAGCCTGAACTACAAAGCGAGACCCTGTCTCAAAAAACAAAAAATCAGCATCACTTTCAGTTTTTGTCTTTCTGAAACAGGATGTCACTACAGAGGCCAGGCTGGCCTTAAATTTGCTTCTCCTGCCTCAACCTCATGAATGCTGGGATTATAGGTGTGGATCACCACACCGAGCCATTTTTAGTTGTTTGCTTTGTGGTAATAGGGATTGAAACTAGGAGTTGGCATATGTTGGGCAAATGCTGTACCACTGGGGTAAGCCCACCTGCCTCCATTTTCAGTTGTTAAACGCCTTGTGATGTGTTTCAGAGTGACCCCATTCCTCACTATTACTGCTGAGTCACTCCTCACAAATTTCTGACATAGAGATTTTTCATCCTAGTCAAATTAGCTAAATATTCATCACATAATGCATTTAGGCAACATCTTAAAAGCTGTGCACAGAACATACTTTTCAATCATCTCATCAACTGCATGGAAACGGGAAACATCCTCCACCCAGTTTAAAGAAAGTGGTGATTAAAGTGTGTTGGTTTTTTTTTATTTAAGGTTTTTGAGAGAAGGTCTCTGTAGTTCAGGCTGGTCCTGATTCAATATGTAGCCCAGGCAAACCTTGAGGCCAGTCCTCCTGCCTCTGCCTCCCAAGTGCTGAGGTTACAGGCATGAGCCGCCATGCCTGGCATTGTGCTATGTGGTACCGGGGATCGAGCTTGGGGCCTTGCACTAGCCAGGCAGACACTGGAACCACCAAGCTAAATCCCCAGTAAGGCGGATTTTAATTAACTTCATCATGGTCACTTGAATAAGAGCACGGGAAAGACAGCAACATTCCTCGGCACCTTTGGTGCACCTCTTGATGTGCTCTTCAACCTTTAAAGCAGGGCCAGGCTATGTGTGGGGCAAGCCTGCAAGGACCTCTAACTCCTTTTGAGGTTCCCTTTCTAGACTCTTTCTCTTGTACCCCATCCCTTTATGCTGCCATTTCCTCATCTGTCTTTTTCAGCAAAGGTGTTTAAGCTCCACCATCTGGCTGATTTCACAGCATCAGAGGGATTCCCGCTTTTGTGTTCTGTTTCTAATGGCCCAGGTTTTGTTCCTCCCACGTTCATTTGGTTCAGTTTGTCTCTTCCACCAGACATACATTCCTGGAAGGCAGAGCCTGGTTCATCTTGCCTCCTTCACAGCACCCTGCAGGGTTCAGTGAGTGCTATCCACTTCCATTCTTCTCTGTGTCTTTTGTCCCTCTGTAGAGATAGTTTATTTACATTTGCAAATTAAGTTGTTAATATTTTGAATGAGACCTCACAAATCATGTCCACTTCCATTTTGAGATCTGGCTCACTTGTTACAATCACAAAATCTCTACCACTATAACCCTGAGCAACCATTTCCTGCCTTAGCCCTGAAAGCACTGCTAGTTAGTAGTTCTCCTTTGCATTAGCACATGTTGTCGTCTGTTGTTACCCGGTTATTATTATTATTTTGCCAGGATAAGTACTGAACCTACAGCCTCCTGCTAGCTAGGCAAGCATTGTATCACTGAGCCCCAGCCTTAGCTTTTCTTTGATACCTTTTTAAGGTATACAATATATAATAAAACAGCTAGAAAAGCATCAACCAGGTTTTTGCTGTCTGTCCTCAAACTAAACCCACAACCTTGCTGAGATCAGAAACTCAGAACATGATGAAGATGTCAGAAAAAAAGCAGCAAGTAGATGAGTGAATATCATAGGGCACCTTCTATGAACATAGCACTTAGGAGGCTGAGGCAGGAGGACTGCAAATTCCAACCTGGTCTGGGCAATTTAATGATTTGATAAGGCCCTGTCTCAAAATAAAACATGACAGGGCTGGAGATTTAGCCCAGTGTTTCTGGAGTCTTCCTAGCAAGTGCAAGGTCCCTGGCTTGATCCCCATAACCACATACTACAATGAGGGGCGTAGTGACTCACACCCACCAGTAATCAGTACCACATACCACAATGTTGGGTGTGGTGGTAGCTCACACCTGTAATCCCAGCACTTGGGAGGCAGAGGCAGGAGGATTGCTGAGTTGGAGGCTTGCCTGCGTTACATAGTGAGCTCAGGGCCAGCCTGAACTACACAGCGAGACCCTGCCTCAAAAACAAACAAACAAACAAACAAACAAACAAACAAACTAACAAAAAACATGACAAAAGGGTTGGGATGTAGCTCAGTGTTTTCTAAAGTACAAATGTTCATACAGTTAAAAAACACCAACCATGCTGGGCAGGGTGGCGCATACCTGTAATCCAGGCACATTGTGGTTGAGGGAGGAGAACCACAAGCTCAGGATTAGCCTGGGAAACTTTGCACTGGGGCCTTGGGTTCATTCTAGAGTACAAAACACACACACACACACCCCAAAATGAAACACCCTGCAAACAAACTTGTCTGTGAACCACCTGGGGCAGCCATATTACCATTCTGAGTTGATTAATCCCAGAAACCCAACCAAAGCTTTACAGTAGGGTAATAGATAATCCCAGGGAGTCTATATCTTTAGTTCCACAGAAGTTCAGGCTGGTTTCAGGCTATGAGGCTGGGTCTGGATTTCTCGAGCCTGCAACAACAGTTCATGTGCCTCCTGCGAGTTTATATTTGGCTCCCTCACCCCTGCACTGGAAGCCCCTAGTTGGAGCCAGCCTGCAGCTGTTCTGAGTTTAGAACTCAGCTGGCCCCTCTCCAAGAGGGCTAACAGCCAGTCACCCTCTCCTGGGTGACATCTGGACCTGGACAACTCACCACCCACTGCAGTCCACTGTGTCCACTGGTTTGTTCCACTGGTGCATTTTCCTATGAGCCCTCTGGGGTTGCCAGTAGTCACCATGTGTCTGCAGGTTTGAACTGTCCTTCCCATGGGCCAGGAGTCCGGGCTCTGGAATACAGTGCTACCTGCTACATATCTCCTCTTTGTTAATGTCTCTCTCTTCACTCTCCCGTGGACTTCAGTTCTCACTCTAGCTCCTTTCTGGATCTTGGGGCCTCACTTCCCTTCTTCTCCTCCTCACGCTGCTATATTCCAGTGTCCGGATGCCAAATCTCAGGGGGGCTCTTTCTCTGCTGCTCAGCACTCCACCATCTTCCTGGATTCCCAAACATGTTCTAAATTAAGGCAGGAGGTTGAGCTGTACACTGTGGCACATACCTCTCATCTCAGCACTCAGGGAGGCTCATACTGTGATTGTAAATCTGAGCCCAGCCCAGACAATTTAATGATTTATTCAAAGTAATAAAAACAGGCAAGGGATGTAGCTTAGTGCGCAAACCCTGGGTTCAATCCCCAGTACCAAAAGGGGGGGAAAAAAAGGGAAAAAAATGCATGGGTCAAAAAAACTCAATTGAAATTAAATATTTTGGATTAAATAAAAAGCAAAATATAAATTACTAAAATTTGTGGGTGGCAGTGATAGTAGTGTCTGGAAGGAAGTTCATAGCCCAAACTAGCAACATAGAAATGAAGAAATACTGAAAACCAATGATCTGTTTCTGGTACAGAAAACTAGAGGAACAGACATTATAAAACTCACACGAGAAAGGGCCAGGGAATTAACTCAGTGGTTCCAGCCCCTGCCCCATAAAACTCACAGGAGAAACTGATGAAACTGACAAAAGGAAGTCAGTGGGAAACGATCATCAACAAGCCCAAAACTGAATTAAACTTTTTTTTTTTTTTTTTGAGACAGGGTCTCGCTTTGTAGTTCAGGCTGGCACTGAGCTCACTATGTAGCCCAGGCAAGCCTGGAACTCAGCAATCCTCCTGCCTCTGCCTCCCAAGTGCTGGGATTACAGGCATGAGCCACCACGCCCGACATTGTGGTATGCGGTATTGATTGCTGGTGGGCGTGAGTCTCCATGCCCAGCATTGTATGTGGTTTCCGGGGATCGAACTCAGGACCTTGCGCTTGTGAGGCAGGCACCAGAGCCACTGAGCTAACCCTCCAGCCCTGAATTAAACTTCTAGCCAGGCTAACCAAGGAAAATGTCAAAGTCACAAAATAGCATTAGAAGCCAGGCTTGGTGGCCTCTGCCTGTCATCTCAGTGCTCCTGAGGCGGAGGCAGGAGGATGGGGGAATGAGAGGGGGTAGGAGGAGAGAGTGAGGTGTAGGGGGAGAAAGAGGTTACTATTAAAACTACGTCAGCCACTTTTCTTGTTGCTTGGACAAAATAGCTGACACCTAAGGAGAAAGGTTTGTTTGGGTTTCTATTTCAGTCTGTGGCCAGCAGGCTCTAAGGCAGAACTAAGAGGGCAGAGGCAGGCAGGGGCAGGCCAGGGCAAATGGTGCTCAACTCAGGGAAACTGGGAAGAAGAGAGAAGGGAGGAACTGGGGAACAACACACTTTCCAGGTGCTACACTTACACCTACACACACACACACACACACACAATGTGAAGAGTCTCATTTCAATGTCTTGGGAGAAACCATCCACAGGGTGAGGTCACCTGTCATCCTGATTTGCAGTTTGAACACCTCTGGCTTTGGCCTTGGGAGTTCTTCTGATGTCTGAGAGACTGGGGTAGGTCAGGTCGTCCCTTAACACCTCCACCATGTCATTCGGTGCCAACTTGCAGGGCTTTGGGATCCAGATCAGCAGCAGTGGAGGTGACTGCAGGCATTATTGTGAGGGCAGCAGCCAGGTATTGCAGGGACCTGGAGCACTTCAGGGTCCAACTGAGTCTAAACTTGGGTACAAGAATCTAGAAAACTGTGGCTGTGGTTAGAGTTTGATAACAGGTATCCTGCAGACTTTTTTTCTGAAATAATTTTATTCTTTCTATAGTCACCAGTCATGGAAATAATTTATTTATAAAATGTGTTTAGTCTCATTAAAGTCTGCCTGATTTATTTCAGTATAGCAAGACTGATGAGTATTTTGACTTTGTAAATACTGCTGGAACTCTTATTTTTTTTTTCTTTCTTCTTTCCTTCCTTTCTTTCTCTTTTTTGAGATGATGTCTTCAGGTGTTGCCCACGTTGGCCACAAACTGCTGGGCTCCAGTGACCCTGCCACTGGGGGCCCTACAGTAGGCAGATACACACCACCGATCTGCCTTCCCTGAAAATTTTTGTATTTTATCTTATTTTTTTGTGGGAAGTTTATACTACTTTCCAAAATACTTATACTAGTTTACATTCCCATAAATAAGGTACAAGAGGCTTCTTTCTCCATATCTCTGGCTTCACTTGTTTTTTCTTTTTTTGAGACAGGGTCTCGCTTTGTAGTTCAGGCTGGCCCTGAGCTCACTATGTAGCCCAGGCAAGCCACCATGAACTCAGCAATACTCCTGTCCCTGCCTCCCGAGTGCTGGGATTACAGGCATGAGCCCGGCATTGTGGTATGCGGTGTTGATTGTTGGTGGGCATGAGTCTCCACGCCCAGCATTATATGTGGTTACCGGGGATCTAAATCAGGACCTTGCGCTTGCAAGGCAGGCGCCGCAACCACTGAGCTAACCCTCCGGCCCCTTCACTTGTTTTTTTTTTTGTTTGTTTGTTTTTGGTTTTTTTTGAGACAGCGTCTCACTTTGTAGTTCAGGCTGGCCCTGAGCTCACTATGTAGCCCAGACAAGCCTCCAACTCAGCAATCCTCCTGCCTCTGCCTCCTGAGTGCTGGGATTACAGGTGTGAGCCACCATGCCTGGCATTATGGTGTGTGGACCTGATTGTTGGTGGGTGTGAGTCACCACACCTGGCA